>CAUYON010049965.1:0-45216 GCA_963573935.1 Arctocebus calabarensis
TATTAAAAATACTAAAGATTCAGAGTATCAATGTCTTTATATAGTGATCAAGAAAATGCCATGAAGGCTATCTGTAACAGTACGATCAAAACATTTCTGAATGTATATGAATCATGCCCTATGATTGCACCAATGTACAGAATTATGATTCAATAAAATTATTTTAAAAAAAAAAACTGTGATTCCCAAACCCTGAGCCCCAGATCAGTACCATCAGTGGCCTGTTGGGAGCTGGACCTCCGAGCTCTACCTCCTTGTCCTCCCACCACCCATCTCCAATCCCAAACTTCTTCATGGGAAATTTGTCTTCCATGAAACTTAGGTGTGCCCTTCCACACAGGAGAAGGTGGGTGTGTGGTGGGGGTTGGCCAATCAGCTTCCTCTGTATTTGCATATTCACAGCCCCTCCCATAGCTGGCATCACCACCTGAGCTCCACACTCTCCCTACCTAGCTGAGGGAAAAATTGTTTTCCATTAAATTGGTCCCTGGTGCCAAAAAAAGGTTGAGGATTGCTATTTAAAAACATTATGCCAAATGAAAAAAGTAAAAGAAGCCAGTCACAAAAACATATTCTGTGTCCATTTATAGGCAGTACGAATAGGCATATTTTAGACACGTATGTTAGTTTATTGGTTGCTTAAGGTGTGGGGTATTACTGTAAGAGAGAATGGGGACTGATTGCTAATAGAGTTTCTTTTAGAGGGGACAAAAATATTCTAAACTTATGGTGTGTGGTGTCACAGTCCTGTGAATATACCTAAAAAAGCATTGAATAGTACACTTAAAGTGGATAAATTACAAATACAGGATGTGAATTTTATTTCAATAAATCTGGTGAAAGAATGATTCAATGTGGCTTATATCTTGGAATGGTTTATTTCCAGGAAAGGGCATTCATAACTTTTTTCCATTATTACAGTTATGCTATTGAGGTTGTGATTTTTTTCACACAATCACAGAATAGAACCATGATGATTTCTATTTCAAAATATACTTCATTAATTGTACTTTCAGTAGTCCAAACCTTTTTGCCAAGGTTACTGTCTTCTTTTTTTTAGCCACTGAGATAAAAAGGGAGGAAAAAAAAATTACTAAATTCACTACAAATTTGTTTGACTCTTTTAGTCCAGGGGATCTGATTTTGTGTCTTCTGAGCTAGAAGTTCTTCTGGTCTTTTATTCTGTTGCACGTGTCAGGAATCATACCAGATATTTTGTGCAATATTTCTAGATTGTATTCATTAAAATTCATTTGCATGAAAGTTAAGACATTTACCATCTTACACAGATGCTTATAAAATTTGAGTCTCTCTTTTTCACTTTTATTCCTTTTGAAAAAAAATACCAACACTATATGTGATACTATATTTAAGTCAATGTGGTGATATACTTGTTTTGGAATCTTGTTTTCATATTTTTGGTGAAACACTGCATATGTTCGTATTCTGGGTTAGAATGTGGAGAATATCATTAAGAAAGAAGAACATTATATTACGACTAAGATAAATACTACATCCATAAGCCTGAAAACAACCAGAATTAGAGAGTGAGATTGTATTATAAGTCTGCAATGCCCAACCCTGGGCTTGCTGAGCAATATGAGTCCTTTGTGGCTTGTTAGGAACAAGGCCTCGTGGCAGGTTAGCAGTACGTGAGTGAAGGAAGCTTCTTCTGTATTTACAGCCACTCTGCATTGCTCGCATCACCACCTGAGCTCTGCCTCCTGTCAGAAGGCAGATGCCTAGATTCTCACAGGAATGCGAACCCTGTTGTAAACCACACATGTAAGGAACGTAGGTTGTGCACTCCTTCAGAGAATCTAATGCCTGATGATCTAAAGAGGGGCTGAGGTCATGATGCCAGCACAGGGAAGCGGTTGCAAATACAGACTATCATTAGCAGAGAGGTTTGACTGCACAGAGACCATAATAAATGAATTGCCTGCAGACTCATATTAAACTATCCCTTAGTTATCCCTCCCTTAGTCCATGGAAAACATTTCCCTAGTGCCAAAAGGTTAAGGACTGCTGTTACAGGCGACCAAATCAGAAGATAATACAAATTCTCGTATATAAAGAAAACAGAAGAAGTAAGATAGAGTAGATGGTGAAAAAACAATAGAAAGAATGGCCATGGGCCACCAACTCAAGATATTATAAGGAACTTGAAGAGACCTAAGATTGGAATCTTGGGTTCATCCACTTCCCTCCATTAAACCTATTCTAATTTTAGCCTCATGTACAGAGGTATGGAGGAGACTTCTAGCCGGGATGAAATCTTGTCCCAACATTTAATCTTCTTAGTTTCAGCATTTACAATCACGGAGTATTTCACTTCTTTGAACTCTCCTGTCTTCCATGATAACCCTTAAGAAGAGAGGCTAGTGTGTGGTTCAAGAACCATCATATGTGAAACATTTAATCAACCTTTTAGTGAATGGCAGCTTTACCCTGAATCCCAACACCACCACTCCCAGCCCTAGACTCCTTGTCTCATGTACCAACTTGGTCATGAAAAAGCACTCTAGCCTATAACCCAAATCCTGGGGTTGGGGGGATTGGCCTGGGTATAATATAAAGGTTTCACAAGGGCTTAAAACTCATTTCACTAATCTTCACCTATTTTCTCTTTTGTCATCAGGAATATTCTGTTGACACATACAGAAGAGGTTGCTCTTTTCCCCTGTACATGAAGGGCATTTGTAAGCAACTAAAATGATGCCAGGAACTTGGAGGGAGGGAGATATAGATAGATAGATAGATAGATAGATAGATAGATAGATAGATAGATAGATAGATAGATAGATAGATACATACATACATACATACATACATACATACATACATACATACATACATAGATAATAGGTAGATAGATGATAATTAGATAGATAGAGGAATTACTCAAGGGTAACTGGGATATCAATCTAAAATATTTAGACAATTTCTAAGGTTTATCCATCAGGTGTTGATAATTATAACATAATCTCTATTTTTAAAGTTGTTTCACTTCTAAGGTCAAGTTTAGAGTAAGACCAAACCATCCCGTATCAATTCAGATTCTCCAGAAGCAGATACCAACATAAGGACTTTTAAATCAGTGATTTATTACTGACAGTTACCAGAGTAATTGGTAAAGGAGGGAAGCTGCAGAAAGAAGGAGAGAGAAGTCAAAAGAGGGTACAATTTGAGGTGAAGTCCCAGGCTAAGCTTGAGCCTATAGGGAGCTCTGAAGATCAATTCCACTGTCAGTTAGCCCAGCTTAAGAGGTGTCCCAGGCCAAGGAAGTGCTGAACTTTCATACTGGTCAGTCATTACTTGGGGCCAAATGCAGAGGGCTGTAATTTACTAAGTACTCCCTACTCTGGTCTAAAGAGCTCCAGCAGCCCAAGGGTGGGCCTTTAAGGAAAGCTACAGGAGTGATTTCTCAGGAGAAACAGAAGTCAGTAGCTGCATGCTCAGAATTGATAAAGATGATCAGAAGGGATCATCAGAAGGGATCTCGATAGAATACCTATAGACTATAGTGCTTAAAACAATTGAGAAAAAAAAACACATACCACAGTACCCATGAGAGTTTCAGCACTGTGCTCATTACCTGTGCAGCCCAAAGCACACTACTTCCTAGGCCTCAGATTCTTCTTACACAAAATAGACAGGTAATATCATGTATGTTACATATTTGTTATAGGGAACAAATTAGGTAATATATACAAAATAATTTAAAACTGAATGTTGACTATAATAATGACTCAAAAATGGCTGTTATTTTTATCATCATTACCAATGCCATCATCATCATTATACGTGCCCAGAACAGAGTAGCTCTTTTTTTTTTATAATTTTATTGAATCATAATTGTGTACATTGGTGCAATCAAGGGCACAATGTGCTTCATATACAATCAGAAATATTTTTATCGTACTGTTACAGATAACCTTCATGGCATTTTCTTGATCACTATATAAAGACATTGATACTCTACCTTTAATAAGTTTCACCAGTACCCTGCTAAGATGCACTGTAGGTGTGTTCCCACTAATTGCCCTCCCTCCACCCGTCCTCCTCCCTCCCCTTCCCTCCCCTCCCTTTCCCCTTTCCCTGTATTCTTGTGCTATAATGGAGCTAGGATTTTGAAATAACCAAGTGGAATATTAAATGCAAAGAGGCTTTACATGCCTCCTAAAGAACATTGCAAATGTGAAACATTCAGATTTAAATTTGAAGCTAGGTAAGATTTTTAATTGGGTGGAGAGAAAAGTAAACTTTTAAGTTAGGGAGAGAAAAGTATGTTAAATTGTCTTATGCCAGGCCTCCTAGGGAAGGGCCTTGGTGGACAAGTCATACAGCCCAGGCAGAGGCACACTCAATCAGGATTAGGGCTCCCCACAATTACAAATACTGACGCATAGGTGCTTTCTATGCTGGCATTGACTTTCAACAATATCTTATTTCAGCAGCCATATTGAAAAGGCAAATGAGTTCAAGAATTCACTCCAGGCAGAAGGAATCAGAAGTGAAGAGGCTCCTAGTCTTCTAAAAAAATAGTACCACACATGAAAAATTGTTTTCCATGTTTCAAAAGCACACGAAAGCATTGTTGTAGAAAGAAAACATAAGGTGAATGAACAAGGAAAACGTTGTCTCTGAATATTGTCCAGCTTTAATAAAGTAGAATATCCTGCCATTTGTCACAATGTGTATGAAATCTAGAGGACAGTATGCTAATTGGAATAAGCCAGTCACAGAAGGAAAAAATACTGCATGATTCCATTTATATGAGGTATTTAAAATAGGTAAACCGAGAAGCAGAGAGTAGAATGGTTGTTGGCAGGGGCTGGGTATAGGGGAAGATGGGAATTGTTTCTCTGTGGGTGTGAAGTTTCACTTATGCAGGATGTGTAAGTTCTAGAGATCTATGGTACAATAGAGAGCCTGTGGTTGACAACCCTGTGCACTTTAAATACATTGGGAGGATAGGTCACATACTAGGTAGGCATTCTCACCATACCCTTCTACTAACACACACACAGAGACACCAAGAAGTTTTGGAGGTATCGGATAGGTTTAGTATCTTGACTGGGGTGATGATGCGTTCATATGTCCATACTCATTCAAATGTATACATTAACATTGTGTCGTCATATATCCATAGAACCTTAATAAAACAAATCTATATGAAATATATTCACACACAGACATACATATATGCATATATATATATGATGTGAGCTCCCCATCCCCCCCCAAAATAAATAAAACCTCAGAGACTATCTAGAGTCAATGGAAACACTACTTCACCAGAACTGTCTCCATCCCACCCAGAAGAAACTATGGTTAGAATCTGAGAGTCTATTCTTTTCTTTTTTTTTTTGAGACAGAGCCTCAAGCTGTCACCCTGGATAGAGTGCTGTGGCATTCCAGCTCACAGAAACCTCCAATTCCTGGGATCAAGAGAGTCTCTTGACTCCACCTCCCAAGTAGCTGGGACTATAGGCGCCCACCACAATGCCCGGCCATTCTTGGTTGCAGCCGTCATTGTTGTTTGGCGGGCCCGGGCTGAATTCGAACCCGCCAGCTCAGGTGTACGTGGCTGGCGCCTTAGCCCGCTGAGTCACAGGCACCGAGCCTGAGAGTCTATTCTTTAGAGCTTTTTCTGTGAGCATGTGTGTCCTAGATGGGATCTTACCATCTTGTGCCGCCGCCTTCTCATCCTGTTTCCATGCCAATCCATCCAGATCTGCCTCAGTCTCGTCCACTGCTGTTGTCTTTCATTGTACAAATTGCAGCAAGGGTCATTTCACAATTCCCATGGTACGATGGGGATTTAGATTTTTCCCAGACCAGTGGTTTACAAGTTGAGCTCTGAAGGCTCTTTGGGATCTATCAGAGGGGTCTCAGAGGTTCCCGAAGAGAAGACGGGGGAAAAATAGCATGTGGGGTTTTCAAACCCTCAAGTGATATTAACAAAAACGACTTTATTTCTATTGTTTCATATGCTGGGCTTCCACAAAATTTTGCTGAGTAAAAAGAATTCTTGGAGTTAATTTTTTTATCGAGCGAAATCCAGTCTTTAAACTGGTGATCTAGTCTGGTGTCAGTATTTTATAGCCTTGATTCTGGTGTCCACATTTCATAGCCTTGCTTCAATGCGGGCTGGGAAAGTGAGGTGGCTTCCCTAGGACCCTGTGGCCAGTCCCAGGATTGGGTGCCAACCCTGCATCTCTGCTGTTCTAACTTTGAGCTCATTTTACTTTTTTCCAAGATCTGGATACGTCAAGTGCCAATTAGAAGGAATTATCTGGTCCTAACACTGAATTGAGGCAGTGTCATTATTATTAACCCATAGATCAGCTTACATTTGTGACTGCTTAAAGCTGAACGGGCGTTAAAGGCAAGTTTGGAGCCATCACAGAGTACAGTGTAGCAAGAGAACAAACCCGGGGCCCCCATTAGACTGGGATGGGTGTCTAGCTTGCTTACAGCTTAGCTCATGGTTGGTGATTCTTTCATTTCACACAGCGAGTGCCTATTTTGTCATGGATGCTATAGTTTTATGTACCTCATTCTGTTGAAAATCATAAATTCCTTATGAGGTATGGATTATTCCTGCATTAATGATGTAGAAACTAAGCTGTGAAAAGGCAAGGTGGCTAACTGAAGATGCAGTGAGATCTTGAACCCATAACCTTCTTCGAGGCCAGTTGCCCTTTCTCCTAGTCCAAGAGCTTCCTCCCAGCCTTGGTCCAAATGGCACCCAGTAGGTGGGTGGCTTCTTTCTGTTCCACAGCTGACTTGGCTGCAGGGCTCCAGCTTCCCGGCATCCACGTGGAGAAGGGATTCGGAGACCATTGGTGTGGACACTCTGCTTTGTCACTCTCCACACTTATCTCCAGGCCATGCTAGCAGCTGTGCCATTTTGGGGCTGCCCAGCACTGCCTTCCCCTTCTCTGGCTTCTCTCTTATTTTTATTCTTTTAGAACCCACCGGGCAGGACTAATATGCAATAAAACTGATTTGTGCACTTTCCAGCCCTGGCTGAGAACAACAGCCATGTACATTAGTTGGGAGGTATTTAATGGATGATTTATAAGATGTTGAAGATAAAACTTGAAAGATACATGGGCAGCGCCGAAGTGCAACATTCTTGAAGAACAGAGAACATTAAGTGCTTGATTGGCTGAGATGATTTAGAGGGCAGCCCCAGGTGGCTGTCCAGCCATCCCAATATCGTTCCTACAGCGCCTCTCCCTACAGCCGCAGCCCATGATGGGGGTCAGGATAGAGATGGGCTGGGCAGCTGATCTCAAAGGAAACTTTCGCTTCATCTGTGGCCAAGGCTTGAGGGCCTTACCTCCCCCAGCCTTTTTGGGGCTGCAGCTTGGATTCTCTAGAACAGAGGCTGCAACGTTTTCTGGGGAAGTTCAGCTTAACAGTTCAGTGTGGTCCAAAATGAAAGCCAGACTGGGTGCTTCGAGTGTTCGGATCAGTTAGGTCTTGGGGAATAGAGAAGGGCAAGTGTGCAGGGTCTTTGAATTCAGAAACTGGTAGCATTCCTTCTCTGCAAACAAAGCTGCAGCATCTGTACAAAGAGACAGTATCAAATCAGAACTACTTAGGAAAAAGTCGTCTGATTACTGACTGCTAACACAATAAAGACAGTGGGAAATCATTGATCTGAAGATATCTTTTCTTCCTTGATTAACCTCGTAAGGTCACTTTCTATCATTCACGATTTCTGGCACTCATGAGCTCAGTGGGGCCCACGCTACTTTGTGGCAAAACTAGAAAACAGGCAAGTGACCCTCCACCTTTGCCTTATCTGAAGATCTTTCTTTCCCACTGCCACATCACCCTTGTTTTCCAGCAAGTGAAGTTCACCAACTCTGCTCTATCCCCGGTGCTGCGTCAAGCTTATGTAGCTGTATCATTTCCACCACTGTATGATTTGCATTCAGATCCTCAAGGAAAATATAGCTCTGAGACCCCGAAAATTGCTCCCCTAGTTGTGGAATTTCAGGTGGTGACAAGATCCTTTTGGAGAGAAGAAACAGATGAGATGGTCCTCCCAGGACTTATCCCATCCTACCTTATAGACAGACACCAGTTCCTCTTCTGAAAACAGGACAGAGCTTTCTTATTCTCTTAGCTGGCGCTTCCACACTCCTGGGATGGGGTGAGAGAATCAAGGGAATTTGCTTTCATGGGGTACACTCACAACCTTTGGAGGTGTGATCCCTGGCACATCCCAACTCTGCTTCTGGGAAGCGAATCAGAAAGGTAAAGTTACTAGCCTCACTTAAAGAAATCTGACTATTGCAAATGGAAATCAGAATTTACCCCAAAGATGAAGTGGGGAGAAAGTCATTCATTACAGAAAAACAGAGACATTGAACCCATTTGCATGTGTTCAGGAGAGAAGGGGGTAGCGGTTTTAGAGTAGTGACAGTGGGGCAGGTGACATGTGCTCATCTACATTCTTAGGGCTGTTTATAGATGAAAGATTTGAGGCTCAGAGAGGTTCTGTGGCTGGATAAGTTGGTGGTAGGATTTATACCCATGATCACAAAAGCTCAGGCTTTTCTGGATCTCTTGAGTAAGGACCCTCTGTGTGGAGGAGGCTTCTAGCTGGTCCACCCTCTGGGACAGCATTGCACCTTCCATGGGTCCTGCCCGACCCTTCCACTGTGCTGGCACCATGCCTGTCTCTCAAAGATACAGTTAATAAAGAAAGGATACAGGTTAATTAGCTTCATCCCTGTTTTATGAAGAGAGAGCCGGCTGCACCATGGCCTCTCTGCACTCAGCAGCTCCAAGGGCAGAATACATTTCAAACATCAACATCCTCAGCAAACAGTTTCTCACCACGGCCAAGGTGCTGTGATAGGCCCGGGAGAGAGGAAAATTCAGAAGCTCTTGAGAAGTTCATTTAATTAAATGTAACCAGAGTTTGCTGAGGTCTAGTTGTGCTAAATATCAGGGAGATAACAGAGGGTGACTGAATTGCTGTACTGCCTCATTGGAGAAGTAGAATTTGCTAATTAAAACTGTATTAAAATATGAGATAGCATATAAGGTGGGGCCAAAACATGAAGAAGGCAGACACTGCTCTTGTTCTCAGGATATCTGGATTCAACTCAGTGCCCGTCCTAGCTTTGCAGTCTTAACCAAGTCATGTAACCTCTCTGAGCCTTACTTTTCTCAACTATAGAGAGAATAATTCTAACTTCATAAGGTTATCTTGAGAAATAACTGGATGTTATAACTCACATAGAATGATTCTACTTTATATCTGACATCTAGATGTAGATAAAAGTTTAGATATATTATTAGATATTAGGGGCTGAACATTCTGGTTAATTTTTTTTTTTTTTTGGGACAGAAGCTCACTTTCTCACTCTCAATAGAGTGCTCTGGCATCATAGCTCACAGGAACCTCAAACTCTTGGGCTCAAGTTCTTGCCGCAGCCTCCCAAGTATATGAGACTATAGGCACCCACCATAACGCCCCACTGTTTTTAGAGACAGGGTCTTGCTCTGGCTCAGGCTAATCTCAAACTCATGAGCTCACACAATCCACCTGCCTCGGCATCCCAGAGTGCTAGTATTACAGGCGTGAGCCACCGCGCTTGGCCTTTGGTTAACTTTTCATAATGACTTAAAACAACAATCACGTATTTAACTGGGAGTTGGCAATTTAGACTGGGCTCAGGTGGACAGTTTTCTGCTGATTTTGGCATATCTCTGCTAGATCTGTTAGATCTTGTGTGGTAGGTCATTTGGTTGGGTTGGCTTATAGCTGGACAATCTAGCATGGCTGTGGTTGCATGTCTGGAGGCCGGTAGGCTGTTGACTGGGCCAATATTTCTTTCATCATCAGCAGGCTAGATCAGGCTTCTTCACATAATTAATTGAGTTTGAATCTAGCTAAATTGGCACCAGGTGCTACAAAGAAGTGACCCCCCCAAAAAGAACCCCCAAACCTACACTCTCCCTTGAAAATAGCAATAATTGCCAAGAAAAATAGGAATAATTCATCAACTTCTGTCTTTCATCACTATAGGGACAGGAGAGACCCATGTGGGCCAGGGCAATCAGTGGTCAGGGCGGTCTTTTTTGGAGGAGGGAGATTTTGAGCTGAGTCTAGGAAGATGAACAAGACCCAGGCTAGTGGAGAACTGAGAATGCTCCAAGGATCTTCGGTGGCTGGTAAGGGAGGAAACATTTTTGCCGACATTGAAGAACATTCTTCTTCCATTGATAGAGACAGGTCTAGCGAAAAAGAAGGGGATTTTCCCTGGGCACGCCGTGGTCTCTGTGTCGGACATCAGCAGGTGCTTACACTCCAGTGGGACTTCCTCCCCACCAAATCAAAGGGAGCATGAGGGGGAAGGAGGAGTCTGGGAAAGAGAAGATAAGATTTATTTCCAAATAATTTGAGATTTGTGGAAAAGCTTTAACAATGGCTCAGAGAATTTCTGTATCTCCTTCACCAAACTTTCCTTAATGTCAATGCCTCATATAACTATTACACTTGTCAAAATTAAGAAACTAACACTGGTATAATATTAGTGACTAAACTACTCATTGTAATCAGATTTTACCAGTTTTTCCACTCATGTCTTTGTTTTCTATTTAGGATCTGATTCAGGAGACCACATTGGATTTAGTCATCATATCTCCTTACTTCTCCCTTTATCTATGACTTTCTTATACATTTTTTTGTTTCCAAAAGCATCAAGGTTATGGGTGGCACCTCTGGAGTAGGGCACTGGCCCCATATACCAGAGGTGGTGGGTTCAAACCTGGCCCCTGCCAAAAAGAAAAAAAATATATCAAGGTCATGACAGAGTATGGTTATTTTGTAGAATGTCCTTCTATTTGGTTTGTCCAGTTTTTTCTCATGATTAAACTGGGGTTATGTTCTTTGGGAGAGAACACCCAACAGCTCGGATGGATCTCAAGGGAATTACAATGAGTGAAAAGAAAACAGACCCCAAAGGTTACAAACAATATGATTCCATTTATATAACATTCTTGAGATGACAACATTATAAAAATAGAGACTAGATTAGTGATTGCTAAGGGCTGGGGGGTAGAGGGAGACAGCTGTGGCCTGCAGTCCTGAACGTGATGGAACAGGGCAGTGTCTTGTCTGTGGTACTGGTCCCACAGATCCACCCAGGTCATAAAACTTCATAGAAGTTCGCACACGCGCACTCATATAAAATGGTGAAATATAAATAAGGCTGATGAATTCTATCAATGTCAATTTCCTGGGTATAAAATTTCCTCAAAGCTTTCTTATTCTTCCAGCTGGCCCAATGTCAAGAGGATTGACAATGATGCTCTTGCCTCAGCCTCCCAAGTAGCTGGCACACAGACTCCTCCACACTGTGATGTACCCTTCTCGTCACGTGGTGGCAGGGGATACATGACCAATGTAGCTTTCATTGGCAACACTGACCTTGATTGTTTGCCTGTCAGATTTTTCCCTATAAACTATTGTTTTCTTTTTTTTTTTTTTTTAACTATTGTTTTCTTTTCCATACCCCATTCTTTGGGGGGAAAAAAACCACTATATGCAGCCCACAGTCAAAGGAAAAGGAATTAAGCAGAGGCTAAGAGGATTTTCAACTTTCAGTTATGATATAATTGTGGATGTGCATGTAGTTGTAAGCAATCGTATGGAGAGATCCTCTGTGCTCCTCACCCATTCCCCCAATGGTGGCAACCTTATAGCACAATTTTATAACCGAGAAATTGACATTGGTAGAATTCATCAGCTTTATTCATATTTTACCATTTTCTACGAGTGTGCATGTGCGAACTTCTATGCAGTTTTATAACCTGAGTGGATCTGTGGGGCCAGCACCACAGACAAGACACTACATCATTCCATCATGTCCAGGACTGCGGGCCACAGCAGTCTCCCTCTGCCTCCCAGCACCTGTCAATCACTAATCTATTTTCCATCTTTATAATGTTGTCATCTCAAGAATGTTATATAAATAGAATCGTATTGTTTGTAACCTTTGGGGTCTGTTTTCTTTTCACTCATTGTAATTCCCTTGTGATCCATCTGAACTGCTGGTTGTATGAGCACCTCATTCCTGGTCTCGCCATTTAACTACTCGCCTGTTGATGGACATTTGGGTTCTTTGCAGCTTTTGACAATTGCAAATAAAGCCTCTACAAACATTCATGGTCAGGTTTTTGTGAACGAGATTTTTGTTTCTTCAGGATAAATGCCTGTGGAAGATTGATTTTGAACAGAGACTGGGGCATTTGTGGTTTTACCCTTTCCCTCTTGAATCCCAGTGTGATCTTGGGCTGGTGTCTGTCCATGGCACCTCTGCTGGTGCTCGCATGAAGCAAGTGAGGCAGTGCTGATGCCTTTCAAATTGGAAAGCAGGGGCTTTTCCTTGCTGGTCTCCAATGGGTTGGGCTGCCCGGAAAGGGATGTGAGACCCCTGATTCAGCAGAACTGCAAACTCCTTCTGCTTCTTGCCTTACTTGTGGCAACCTGAGGGGAAACTTACTCTCTGGTGAGGCTCAGAGAAGCCATGGGAACCAGGAACAAGGCCATGTTAGGGGAGCTGCGCAATCTGGGCTGACTCACATGGCCTAAATGTTCATGAACTTCTCATTTGAGCGTAGGTATTGTGAACTGAGACACTTTCAATCCTCTTTTGGAGTAGAGATTTAAGTGTCAGACTTAAATGGAGACTGTCACCATTAGGTGGCAAAAATAGACCCATTTCCAGCTGTTATGGTGACCCTTACAATGAGAAGAAGTCAACCACTCCATGTTGTAGTAATATTAGGGTTATAGTTTTAGAAGACACAGGTCAAGAGACCCCCAATAATTGGAATGATGTACGTCCTTCATGTGAGACTGAATTATATTATCAGCATAAAAATATCCTTTTTCATTTTTACTTATTTTTCGAGACAGAGTCTCGCTCTGTCACCCTGGGTTAGTGTGCCATGGCGTTATTGCTCACAGGCTCAAACTCTTGGACTTAAGCGATTATCTTGCCTCAGCCTCCCAAGTAGCTGGGACTATAGGTACCTACCACAACGCCTGGCTATTTTTTTTTTTCTTGCTCTTGCTCAGGCTGGTCTTCAACTCCTGAGCTCAAGCAATCTGCCCGCCTTGGCCTCCCAGAGTGCTAGGATTACAGGTGTGAGCCACAGCACTCGGTCCATGAAAAAATACTTGCTTTGATAAGATGTCTTTGCTCCTTGGGTAACTGGTGAGAAAATTAGGCACAGCTCTTGTTGGAGGGGAGTCAGAGCAGAAGTGGACCATTGGCATCTTCCTCTCCCTTCTCTTAAGGGCCAAGCATGGATAGGGGACAGCACCTTGACTGAGGCACTGGGGTTTGCTAGACCCTGGTAGGCACTGAGCCAGAGCTCCTCATTCTTCTTTTCTCACATAGAGCAGTCCAGACAAGAACTGACAGCTGTGCAGGTATCATAGGGATTGAGGAAGGAGCAGAACAGGCAGGGAACCAATACATGAGGTCAAGGGCCAGCCTTGGATCCTTCTTCACATGCAAACTTGAACCCAAGCCACTCACTATCACTGACCTGGGTGGGCATGTGGTCTGGGGAAGACTGAAGCCCTCGGAGCCCATACTCAAGGGGCACTACCCCCTTCCTTCCTCAAGACACAGCACCCATTTTAAGAGTAAAACCTCTCTTCGCCTCTCTGGTCCCCTTACTCAGGGAACACTGCAAGACAAAACTATGCGTGGCCACAGCCAAATTTCACTTAAAAGGAGGGATTACATCAGGGTGATCCCCAAGCCTGGTCATCAAAACCTTGAAAGTTTTGGAAAATATCACATATCAGACCTTAACCTCAATATCCTGAAGGAGAATTTTTAGGGCATAGGGACAGAAAGACAGACATCTATATGTTCTACTGACTCCCCGAATGATTCTGATGAGCAGCCAGGTTTGGGAACTGTAATACTGGGTGATTTCTCCTCCTCTAGGACAATGAGAGGTTCCTAGACCTGAAAAGAATCATGATTTTCATTATCTTTCCACCCGTATCTTCATTTTCTGAAATCCCGGGGTCTTCTGCATGCTCTCATGCCACGCGTGACAGTGAATAAAATGCTAGATGGTTTGCGATGCTTTGGAGAGAAGGTGAAGCAGGATGACAGCATTTCTCCTAAATTTCTTTCTTTGCAGAAGTATTCAGAAGTTATTTGCCTGACGGTTCACGACAAGTTTGGGTTTCCTGGGGGCAGCTTCTGGACCTGCATATTCCTTCACGGACAGGTTTTTCGAAGAGCCTCTTCTATGGCTGTCCCTGCTAATCTCTTGTTTTCCTCTAATCTGCTGCTATCTGTCCTTCTCTCCCACCACCACCTTGCAGCAGCTCTTGGGGACATCCCTAGTGGCCTGTGTCAAACTGAAAGTCTTCCCCATAGTTGTCACACTCCTTGCATTGACTCACACTACCTAACTCTCATGTAGCCGGCAGCTTGGATTGCTCCATGAAGCCATTTTCCTTTGGATTTTCTGTTCCCTCCTGTGATCACTTTTTCTGGCCTTCCTCAGATTTCTCTCCTCAGTCCTTTTCCCGTAATGCCCCACTCCCTCTACCTTCTTCCTGCATGATCTGATTCAACCCAGGGCTTCCAATATCCCCTATACCTAGTGATCTTAAGCCCAGATCTCTTTCTAAATCTCCATTGCAAACTCCGCCTATCCCAAACTAGGGGTATTTTCCTCCCGAAACACATTCCTGCCCCTTTGTTAGTTTGGTGAATGGCATTACTCTCAGTGTGAAGTTCATATGTATTTGTCTCTCTGTTGGAAATCGGTTTCTTCTCTGTCCCCCGCTCACCCTTACCCTCTCTTTCCTGGATGATAGCAAAGCTTCCTAAATGACTTTCATCTTACTACCCTTTGCACAGTTTACAAAGAGATATTTATACAGCTCAGATTTCATCATGTTTTCACCTTGTTTAAAACGTTTGCCAAATTTCATTGTCTACAGCAACCTGTATGTAGCATGAACTCCTGTTGGCTCTCTGCAGCCTGGCTTCATCTGGCCTCTCCAGCGCCTCCTTCCCTCCTGCTCCACCTGCCAGCCCTGTACCGTGACCTCTGTGCTCCAGCCACGCTGCAGCTGGTCTGCACACGCTCTGTGTTTCCTGGATGAGGTCAGGCTCTGCGCTTAGAGTGTCTTCTCGTCCTGATAAAATCCTACTCATCTTTCAAATCTGATGTTACAGACCAAATGTTTGTGTTTCTCAGAAATTCATGTGTTAAAGTTTTAATCCCTGATGTGGAGAGGGAGCCTGTAATGATTATTATAAATGTTTATGGAATAAATAATCATTTACAATAATGATTTGGAAAGGGAGCCTTCAGGAGCTCATTAGGTTTAGATGAAGGCATGTGATTTGATGGGACTAATGCCCCTGGAAGAGGAGATAGTGGACAGCTTAGTCTCTTTCTCTCTCTGCCATGCAAGTACGCAACAAGAAGGTAGCTGTCTGCAAGCCATAGAGAGAGCCCTCACCAGAACCCAGTCTTGCTGGCAACCTGATCCCAGTCTTCCAACCTCCATAATTATAAGTAAGAAAATAAATTTCTATATTTTAAGTACTCAGTCTATGGTATTTTGTTATAGGGTCTCAAGTTGACTAAGACAGCCCAGTTTTAATGTTCTTTGTGAAGTATTAAATAGACCACTTCCTCCACTAAGGGTCCACATCATTTTGTTCATGATGGTGGAGCTGTTTAGCATATTTTATTATGATTCAATGACCTGCATCCTTCTCTACTATTGATAAGAAGCAAGAGGTGTGATTAATTCATCTTTGGATTCCTAGTATCTCAGTACTTGGCACATGGAAACTGGAATAAATGTTTATAGAATAAATAATGTCTTAAGCTTCCACTTAGAGATAAGATTAATAATAATGAAAATCATACCATCTAGCATGTATTGAATGTTTCAGGCATTTTAAATACACATTTAGTACTCACAATGCCCTATGGAATAGAAACTGTGGGACTTTTGTTTCCATTTGATAGAAGAGGAAATGGAGACCCAGAAAGGCAAAGTAATTTGCCCTAAAGGTCTAAATTTATAAATGTAGGAGTCAGATTTGGAAGCCCAGGAATCTGACCCCATTCCCCATAGTTACTTCTCTCACTTAGAGCTGAGAACTCCTTTGTGGTGCCGGGATTGCCAACCAGGGATGAGTTGGAAAATGTAGGTGCGTTAGCAAGATAAAGGAGGAGGCTGAGATTTAAAGTCAGAGCATATGCCCTGTGCTATTGGGCTGGGCCAGCGTTTCAATAGCGGTTTCCTCCTCCCAGGCTGGGGCTTCTAGAAGAGAATAAATGAGAAACAGAGAGAGAGAAGATTGTTCCGGTGAGTCAGAATTGCCTGGACAGCCCCCAGCCTTCACCATGACCTCAGCCAAATCTCCAACTTAGAAAAAAGGAAGGAGGAAGAGGCACATCACTCGAGGTATGAGGAATGTTTTCTTTAAAGCGTGTAGTCAAATGCCTCCACCACCAGACAAGCGGATCACATACAAATGATTTAGCTGCAACATCACCGGGTTCGTGGACTGAGGAATTTCCATTCCTATCTCTCAGAAGACTGGAACTAAATAAAGTTGAACTGACATTTGACAGTGCAGTGCCAAGGATTCTATTTGAGTTCCTATTTAAAGGTACATAACCTTATTTTAAATTAATTTCCCAGGCTTTGGGTAAGATACCCCAGGGTATCAACATTTAAATTTCCTTGCACCGTAAAAGCTTCCTTTGCTTAGAAAGATTCAAAGTATCTCTGTACCACAGGCTTCTTTATCTGGTTGGAACTGAAAGATTCACAACAATATTAATAATTACTGTTATTGCTGCCAGGTACTTTCCTTGGGGGAAGATTCACTGTGACCTTATGGGGCAGGTAATATTATCATCTCCAATTTGCAAACAAGAAGATTGAAGCTCAGAGAAGTTAGGCTGTGTGCTCAAAGTCACACAGCTAATGAGGGGACATAAATGAGTATGCTTATATTCTGTCCAATCTATAAAGGATGGGGTGATACTTCAAACACAGGTAACTCTTGCAACCCAAGCTCCAAACTCTGGGATTTAAGAGACTTACCCCATTGCTCAGGGGTTTTCTGCCAGGCCTCAATGTAGGCTGGGTGGCTTGGGTGGAGGGTATCTGCTTAGGGTGTGGGTTGAGGGTACATAAGCCTTAGCGTTTTCATTATGGTAAAGAGGACAAGTCTCCCCCGCATGTGTTGATATGTCTAGACGGTCTACATCATAGTGTATTAAAGGAACCTCAGTACGTGTGTATAACACATGCCCTAGGTTTGCCGATGGCCTGACCCCTGGACACTCTGGGTCTTTAGAGCTGCTCAGGTCCCATCTCTGTACCCCCTGAGGGGGTGGCCGTGTAAACTCTGCTCCTGAGCTTGGTCCCTTATGTTCCTGGCCCTCTCAGCATTTCTTCCCAACCTGGAGTCTTAATCACAGGGAGCAATTACATGAGAAAGAACAACAAATCGGAATCGATACAGACTCGACTGTCTACTGGAAGAAACGAAATTTATGACTTGGCTGGATTATGCTTCCCAGCCAAGAATAGCGGTAATTCCAAGCAACCCCACCGACCAGGATCAATCATGGCATTTTATTACTTTGCTAAACCCTGTTTGCTCCCTACCCCCACCCCCAACCTCCTCCTTGTTATAGCCCAATCTCCAAGGAAAATATTGCACTTGTTATCAAATTTTAGAAAGAGAATTTATGGCAAAGGCAGATTGATTTAAAGCCTTCTTCTAAAAGGGAACAGAGGGAGGTGGAAAGGTAAATTTTGCTGCGTCTTTTAGATTGGTTCTTTTGCTTATCTCTCCATTTTATGACATAATCTGTTGTAGCATTACCCAGGGTCCTCTGGGCTGAAGCTCCTTGCCTGGCATTAGATAAGGGGGAGATATTGTCTGGGTGTAAAGTTTAAAGCCCGTGGCAAGGGCTCATTTTTCTCATTTCAGGCAAGGGAGAAAGGATATAAAATGAAAAGCAAGCAATCAATAAAGGAGAGAGATAGAGATCTTCCCCCAAAAGGAAAAAAATGCACGCCTCGCTGACTACTCTTCTAACTAAGACTTTAACAGGCAGATAATGAGCTCACACATCCTCTGGTCGGGGCAGGTCTGGAGAGCAGCCCCCCAATGCCTGCATAATCCACTCCCCCTCTCTGCTCCAATAACAGGATGCAACTCCCATTGTGAGCTTTGGGATTTTTGTGTACAACTCAGCCTTCCTCATTCCTGCCAGTCAGCATTTAACGTAAGTGCAGAATGGTTAATTACTCATCTGGAGTGGGGAATCGTGGTGGGCTGTTCAAATTGAATAAGAAACACTACGATCTTATCCTGCGTAAGGGGACATATCTACTCCCTATGGTTGATGAGAGGATAAAAGAAAAAGTAAAAGTACTTTTTGGTTAATCCTGGAGTTTATGATAGACGAGTGTGATTTATTGTCTCTATAGGCATTCCGTTGTTAGACAATCAATATTTTCCTAAGAAAGGGTATGGACTGCCATCAATACATGCCCAGTTATATGAAGCTTGGCCACAGAACTTACATACTGCAGGGTGCATGATAGAGGCGAGGAAACGGCCTCCCAAGCCATCGGGGAAGCAAAGCGTCCCGCAGAGAAGCCCAAGCACCTGGCTAAGGCCTCAACACCCCTGAGATGCTCTCCTGGACTGTGGGGAGATAGGGTGCTCTGTGATTGGTTTTTACTTACAGAATCCTTCCTCCTCACTCATTCTGAAATAATAGGGGAATGGTAGATAGAGAAGGTACCCTCAAGGCCAGATATAATGTTCACAGAAGGGATAGAGGACGGAGCCCTGTAGGAAACCCAGCCCGGTGCAGGGGAGGGACACAGCACTGGCAATTGGAAGTTTGACTCCTTCTCTGTCACCATCCTGTGTGACTTTGAGCAGGTCATCCTCCCATTGTACAGAGGAGGAAACTGAGGCCCAGGAGGATTTGCGGCAGTGAACACAGTGAGCTGTCCTGAGTCTTAGAGAAGGCATGTTGTTGGGCGTCTGCCATCCAGCTTCTAAGTCCACTTTCTACATCTGGGGGATTGTCCATCTGACCAAGACTTGGTGGGAGTGAGATCCTTTTTCTGCTATCGACTCGGGAATGCCACACGTCTGCCATTTCCAGGCCTCCTTCGCAGGCAGGACACCACACCCAAGGCAGGCGTGGCCAGAAAGTGCACCTGTCCTAGACTGGAGTCAGGTGCTTGCGCGGACAAAGGAGCAGGGACAGTGGGGAGCCCTCTGGCAATGGTGGCAGTTGTGCAGACATTCATATTCGGGGTGCAACTGTCCAGTACCCACAGTGCCACCAGCATGGTGAAGTCAGGGTCCCCTTGTGGCAGCGTGATAACAGCAGGTTTACCAGACTGTCCTTGGATAGATTCTAAATGTCATTTCTGCGTGTGAAGGATTAGAGGTTATTTCCCCAGGTGGGTTTTTTTCTTTTTCCTTTTGCACATTATCCTTTTTTCCTTATGATAAAGTGGACTCCTTGGTCTGAGGGAACGTTTGGAGGTTTGTAATAAATATCAGATGCTCTAAGAGGCTTCAGGTGGTAGAGCTGGCAGGTGCGCCGTGCAACACCTCAGATACATGTGCACTACATCTGTCTGAAGTCACTTTTCTGTCCAGGACACAAGGAATCCAGTGTGATCAACGTGCCCCCAAGGCACTATGTTGTCTTCTTGAGGGATGGCACCACTTCTGGGACTTAGCATCGGTCTCTACTGTGGACAGTCAGGCACCCACCAAGAGTGGAGTCTCCACCTCTGCTCCACACCAGCTGCCTCCACGGGTCTACGTGTAGGAAGCACAGTGGCTGAGGACGGTCCCAATGCCCATCCCCTAGGTGGGGCCAATGCTCAACTGCTTGTTGAGCGCTTCTTCTGAGGGGACTGTTTTCTCCTCCACACCCTACGCCCTCCTCTGAGTCCACGCTGTTTTCTTCTCAGGATGCTCTGTTTCTGATCATTCAAAATGGCTCCTCCCATGCCCCCAACCAACCATTGAATACATTGGCCCTTGCCGGGGAGTATACACACACTGTCAGCTCATGGTCCCTCACCCTGAGCTCAAAAGTTTACAGCTCCAGCTTTTGCCCACTGGAGGGATTTCCAGGCACCGCTGTCCTGCAGAACTGTTCCTGAGGGGCTGTTTTATGACATCAGTCCTTTATGTGTTCATAGAAACCTAGCAAGCTGACCCTTGGGTGAACTCAGCCTTGGAGCTGTTTGTTCCAGTCGCTGAGGAGGCCAGAAGTGTGAGCTGGACAAGAGGTTCCATGCGCAGAGGTGGTTGGCATCAAAGAGTTCCAGGACCCCCTTCATCATATAGTGTATTTCTGCTGTCGTCCCTTCAACCGTGTAACTTACTTGAGTCTGAAAATAGCCTATCCTTGGCCCCTGCAGTAATATAATCATTGATATTCTGTGGTCAGATTACTTAGTAGCATGGCAAGAGTTACTTTTTAAAGGGTGAATAATATTTGGCTGCAGATAACTTGGTTTTGTTCCAGAGTCCTGGGGTTCTGCACCTAAAATGTGCAATTCAGGCTTTCTAGAAATACCATCAAGCATCTTTATTTACCATGGAAATCTCTAAAAGCCATGAGAGTTGATGAATCATAGGAGCCAAGCCTTAGGGCCACTGCAGCCCATTGCAAAGCCTCTTTGGCTCTGATCACCACTTAAAACTGACAGTCTTCTAAGTCTCCAGATTAATGGCTCACAGCAATATTCCTGAGAGTGGTATGTGCCATCATTAAAAATTCACAGAAGCCTACCAAGTGCTGAATCTTTTTCTAAGTGGTAAGAGATGCAAGGTATAATGGTTAAGCCTTTACCTTGGAGACAGACTGGGGCCCAGGAGACCCCTAAACTCTTCAATGAGGGGATAGGCCCCTTGATCTTTGCTGATTTACCACCCAATAATGGGGACACGTGTGTCTTACGGGGCATTCAGAGTTCTTGTTATTTGTGATTCATCAAGTCTAGTTAATAGGATAGTCAAGGGCAGCCACCCAGAGGCCCCCGTTCCCAGCATCAGAAAACCTTTCCTTTCTGACTCCAGCATAGGAAGTCACCAGATTTGGGATTCAGTCACACACGTAATTCAGTGATGTTAGCAAATCAGACTGTGGGTCTGATTGTCACAGTCTTCTCTCCATCTGCAGAAGATAAAGCCTTCTTTAAACGCTTTCTTAGGGTGATGAATTTATACAACTACATTGTGTTCTAGTCCACTCCATTTATTACCAGATATAGGATCCCTGTCATCTGGCTGGCAAGTGCTCTAACTTCAGAATCCCATTCTGAGGAGCTCTGTTCTAACATCACTTCTGGTACCAACTGACTTCATGTGGATTTCCCAAGAAACAGGACAGAAGTGCACGTCTTCTAATTTGAAGATACCAGGGATGCTGATAGGGGAATGGGAAGAGAACAGTAAAAGAAGAAAGCCAATAAATATTGTGTTTTCAAAGGAAGTTTGCACTGTCAGCAGGGAGCATAATTTTGCTGGGCAACCTAGAAAACAGTGTAGAATATATGTCTCAAAGTTATTTTGTCTGAGAAGTAAAAGAGGAGGGCTATTTATCCACCATCTCCTATAAGTCATTGAGGGCTTCCCCAGTGAGCCATTCATTCCCGGATGCTTCTACCTAGAGTAAGTTCCAATAGCCAGATACGTCTAAGGCCAATGGCTGGAATTTGACCCACATCTAATGGGAATGGTGGAGCACCAGTAGGATTTGCTTCACTGTTACTTAACTATCTCTGGGCAAGATCAGGCTAATAGAAATGAGGTGAAGTGGAGACAGCACTTTAAAGTGTAGGGGCTGGGGCCATAGCACTCTGTGACTCTCTACAGCACCTAACTTTGAGGGGAAATACATTGAAATGAGCACTCAGGGCAGCTTTGCACCCAGTAGGCATTCAGTAAATAAATCCCGATTACTTGGGACCTGAAGGAATTAAGGGAAGTCGGGGCTGCTAGAGAGTAGTATAGACCTCATTACAGATCTGGCTTCTGCTGCCTCAAGTGCTGGGGCAAAGCAGAGTCCATGTGGATATCTTTGTAGCTAGTTCACTGTTGCTTAGAGAATCTTCTAGTAAGGAATGAGTCCATTCTGCCTTTTCTGTCCTGTGGCATAAGAAAAAAGTGACCCTGGTCAGCAAAATCTGGTTGAATTGTGTGGCCCAGAGGGCCTCATTATCTCCCATAGTCACCAACCTAGAAGGCTTCTGGATTCCCTTCCTGGGAAGCAGGAAGAGAGAAAGTGTCTGGGGAAAGAACGAGCAATTACAAATGACATGCACCAGACCCAACCATGCAATTACTTTTCAAACAGGCTATTTACAACCCATCAGACGGAGCCTGTGGGGAAGTGAGACCAGATGAGGCCTTCGGAGGTAGGACAGGAGCATCAGAGCTACCCTGGAGCTGTGAGAGGCAGAGAAATGGGCACACAAGAGAGTAGAAAATTGGGGAAGGATGAGAAAGGAAGCCAAGACCTCCTCCCTGATCTGTCTTCTCACCGAGGATGCTGCTTCTGCAGCAGCCCAGCTCTGCCTGTGCAGATCACACCTACCATGTCCAACCCTCCGCAAGCTTTCATCTCCTCAGCCCCTGCCCTTCCTCCTTCACCTGTCTCTGGGTCCTCAGCTCAGTCTCCACCATCTTGGACAAAACTTCCTTGATGGCCCCATACCCTCTAACCCTAACCCTTAGAAGCTTTATTCTTATTGCCACTCTCATTTCAGACTCTTTGGTCAATGTCTTCTCTCCCCAAGTAAAGTTCATGGTCTTCTTATTTTTCATTTGCATATTCTCTCTTGATCCAAGCCCAGTGAGCAATGCATAGAAGAGGCTTCTGGTATAATCACCACATGCCTCAGTTTCCTTGTTTATATAATGGGACTCAAATATAGTACTTTTCTCCCTGGGTTGTTATGAGGGCTGTCATAGCCATTGCTAGTGGAGTGTCTATTTAGCATAGTCTGGCTCGTGGTGCGAACTTGATAAATGTGGAATAGACATGTGGGATTGGCTATTGCTTGCTGCGGACTTGTTTAGGGTCCCTGGGGCTTAGAAAAGTCTAGTGGTCATCTTGACTCATTTAAGTTAGAATAGGAAAAATTTAGATAATTACAAGATGTATTTTAGAATTTCTTGCAAGCCTTTTTGGCTTGGAAATGAGTTCTGTTTAGTCAAGACCTTGAAGTCCCCTTCTATGCTCATTAGAGAGGAATTTGAGAACTGTTATATATAGTCAATACAGTTTTTTATTTTTTTTTTTAGGTAAGCCTCATTTTCTAAAAAGACTCTTCACCAGAACCATTTGGGATCATTAGAGTGAGCAAAGTCTTCAAAGGCTTGTCTGTTTTAGGAGAAGCAACCTGGACGCTATTGCCACACTGGACTGGCCATGTGGGAGATGAGAGCATTCGATGGTGTCACTCAAGGATGATGGTCTTGACAGGTCCTGCACCTGCTCCTCTTTTAGTTTGGACTTCTCTTAGTTAGATGCAGGATGGGGACAGCTGGCCCCTTTGCCCAAGTATAAAGCAGTTCTGAACCCCTTGAGGAAGCACACTGGAGAGCCACAGTCAGAGCAGTGGTTGTGTCTTAGTTTAGGCTTAATGCTGCATCTCGGTTTGCCTTCCAGATCCTTCTCTATTCTTACCTTCAGACCAGGGATGTTGACCTCCAGGGATTGCATCAATGTACTCTTTTGCTCTCTAGCTTCTACTTGAGTCCAACCAATAGGAGGCACCAAGAGGAGGCTGGAGATCTGGGATCCTTATTCCTTTGGTTTTCTCCTGGCATAAAAATTGGCAGAAACTGATCTCTCTGTAAAGGGCCATAGCTCCCTTGAGGCTCCCCTGAGGCTGCCCTAAAGCTTTCTCCAGGTCCTGGAAACTTTCCCTTCTTTGTTCCAAGGTGGTTGCCTTGACATGTTTCACTATTTCTTGCTGAATTCCCTTAAACCTGTTTATAACATTATAAAATAACCCCTGCATTAAACTTTGTTCAAGCATTCAGCTGTTCTCCCCCAACATCTCTAAGGCTGTGTGACCGACACATAATAACTGAACAAACTTACAGGGTACAGGGTGATATTTCAGTACATGAATGCATTGTATAATGATCAAATCAGGGGAATTACCTTATCTATCACTTTAAATATTTATTGTTATTTTTTTTTGTACAGATAACACTCAAAATCTTCCTTTCCAGCTTTCTGGAAATATACACTACTGTGTTATTTGCTAGAGTCACCACACCATTTAATATAACTCCAGAACTTCATCTTCCTAACTGGAACTTTGTATATGTGCTCAACAACCTTTTCCATTTCCCCTTCCTGCTGAGCCTTACTGCCTCACCCTGGGAACCAATATTCTATTTTCTACTTCCAAGAAATCAACTTTTTTAGACTCCACATATGAGTGAGATTGCCTGGCTTATTTTACCGTCCATAATGTCCTCCAGGTTCATCCATCTTGTCAAAAATATGGGGATCTTATTCTATTTTAGAGCTGAATAATATTCCATTGTGTGTGTACATATATAGTAGAACCTCTGTAAGTTTAACACCCACGGGACTGGCCAACTTATGGAGGTGGTCAACATAAGGAACTCAGCCTACTGTACTGATATACACATGGGGTGCATGTCTAGTCTATGAAAATTGGGTCAATTTGAGGTGGTCAATACAGAAAGTTGGTCAACTATGGAGGTTCTACTGTATATCTACCTTATATTTTTTATTCATCTGTAGATAAGCATTTAGGTTGATTCTATATCTTGGCTCTTGTGAATAACGCTGGAATAAACACGAAGTGCCAGTATCTCAATGACATACTAATTTCCTTTCCTTTGGATGTATACGATAGCTCTGTTTTTTTTTTTTATAATTTTATTAAATCATAGTTGTGTACATTAGTGCAATCATGGGGCACAATGTGCTGACTTCATATACAATCTGAAATATTTTGGTTGAGCTGTTAGACATTGCCTTCATGGCATTTTCTTAATCACTATATGAAGACATTGATATTCTACATTTAATGAGTTTCACCAGTACCCGTCTAAGATGCACCATTGGTGATCCCACCAATTGCCCTCCCTCCACCCATCCTCTCCCCTCCCCTCCCCTCCCTTGCCCTTTTCCCTGTGATAGCTCTGTTTTTAAGGAACCTACATTTCTATTCTAATAGAACCTACAGTTCTACCTTCTTGAGGAACCTACATCCTATTTTCCATAAAGGCTATATTAATTTACTTTCCCATCATCACATATAAGAGTTCCCCTTTCTCCACATCCTCACCAACTTATTTTTTGTCTTTTGCATGATAGCCATTCTAACTGGGGTAGAGGTAATATCCTATTGTGATTTTTATTTGCATTTCCCTGGTGATGAGTGATGTTGGCCATTTTATCATAAGGCAAGTAAAGCTCTTACAACAGGGCATGAAATGCCGCAAACCCTCAGTAAACATTAGCTTGAATTATTCAGTTGTGTCTAAGAAGAGAGAAGAAGAAGTGGAAGACCATATTCTAGAAAGAAGCAATAGCATAAATGGAGGCCCAGGGTCAGGCAGGAGGAAGATGTCTGCACAAAGGAGTGAAGACGTTAACCTGGTATGCGGTTGACTCATATCAGAAAACAATGCCCAGGGAATAAGACTGGTGAGATAACTAAGAATATGGAAGGAAGCTGAGGAGCAAGATAAGGGTATAAATATTCATAGGGTTATTTGAAAAAGTGCTTCGGGACCTTTGGTCTATATGATATTCTTCCAAAGGGCTGTCAGTTTGGAATTCTATTAAAACTCTGTAGTCTTCCAGACATAGCTGAAGGTAAAGTCTATTCTAGAGTGATGGTTCCTATCCATGCCACTAATCCTGTTTTTCTTAAATTTTGTTCTTATTTGAGCTGTTGCTGGAGCTACTGTTTTTATTATAACGTGTCTTATATAGGACATCTTTGACACGCCATCGCACACCTTCCTGACTTACTTTTTGGCTTGGGCAATGGATGGACAGGAGGTTGCATGCACCAGCCTGATCATGTGCATGCTACTTGGGCCTTGTGGCTATGTCTCGCTGCCCTTATGTTTCTCTGCCTCTACATCAGAGGATTCCATGGAATCCTGCTCAGGTGTCCTGGTTCAAATGTGCATCTGGAAGAGCTGAGGAGTTACATAATGGCCTAGGAAATTTCTTACCAGTGGGTAAGGAGCCAGGGCATGAATATTTCCCTCTCCAAATATTGGACAATTCTGAAGCATAGCATACACAACTGTTTAGAGATCCCTAGTGGGAAAGAGTTCCAGTTATTCACAAATATTGAATCAACTCAATAATACACCCTGAGATTGACTTTTTCTTCATTTGTGTACTTCTGCCATCTCCTCCATCTCATTCCCTAAGATCATGACCCAAAATAAACTACCTGCTGGCAAACCCTTGACACAAATTCTGTGTTACAGAGGGAATCCACACTAAGACATTATTTATTCGGTTTTCTGTTATTAAGCACATTTTACTGTTGCCTCTTATGCTACTTTAATGAGCATAGTTTATGTGCTCTTAATAATATACAAATAGGTAGAAGTGAGGCCTTCATAAATAAAACCACAATTTTCAACAACAAGTCTTAATAGCCATATCCTAACAAGCCTGGCATGTGCTGAAGCAGGGGGTCCATTTGAAAGAGCAGCACCAGGGGACTCGGAGCATCAGCTTCTTAATCTTAATCCAGTCCTTCCATCATCTAATTGCATGATTCAATATACTTGTTTTAACAGCATTTATTGACACATAATTTATACCACAATGAGCACACAATTAAAGTGCATGATTCAATAGCTTTTAGTATTATTCATAGAGCTGTACAAGCATCACCATAATCTAATTTTAGAACATCATTGTCACCCCCTAATAAATTTTGTACTCATTAGCAATCACTCTTCAGTCCCCTACCCCTCACTCCTAGGATCTTCCTCTTATCAGTCTCCGGCAGTCACTAATATACTTGCAACATTTCTAACGGTTTGCCTAAGAATATGGAAGGAAGCTGGGGAGTGGGATAAAGGTATCTAGATATCCTATATAAATGGGATCAAGCAATCTGCAGTCTTTGTGATTGGCTTCTTTCACTTTGCAGAATGTTTTTGATATTCATGCATATTGTAATATTAGTTGTGTGATTTGAAGCAACCACTAACCAGTGGGTCCTGCTGCTTCCTTTCTTGCCCTCCAAGTCCCAAGGGAAGCAGGGAAGAAGCACAGAAGAAACCTAGAGGAAAGCAGATTTTAGTGTTTAGTTAACATTTTCAGCTTGAGCTCAAAGAAGCCAAAACAAGAGGAATAGCATTTATTGCTGAGCTCCTCTTCTACAGTCGGTGCCTGGGTGCATGCAGAAACCAATTACCTATGAGGGGTAATTGAAATCATTAATAGCCACAAACAAATGTGTCTATGCTGCAAGTAATTTGCAGTAACACTTAGTAATTGATAGTAATTTTTAGTAATTAAACACTAAGTAATTAATTTACCAAGCCACACAGCCATTTTATGGGGTTCCTTGGTGTTCCCGCAGCAAATCTTAATTACTTAACCCAAGCACCAAGTATATTTCTGTCATTTCTAAAAATATATATAGAGTGTGCTATTCTTGGTAAGTTGCAGTAAAGGGAAGTGAAGGAGAGGAATTATTTTCCTGGGCAGTAGTAATTAAAAGACTGAAGCTATCTTTTGAGCCAATAACAAGGTTGTTGAGTGAAGCCCTTTAGCTATGTTTTTTGTCTATGCCCTACAGACAGTCAAAATGAAATGTGGGTTATAACAACTTATTTCTGTCTCCTGTTCTCCTAAGTGTTTTAGTTCAGCCTTTTCTAGGTTTGTTCCAACTATTATGAACCCACACATGAGTGGGTAGTGGCAGGGAGGATCAAAGGGATGCCTTTTCTTCTTCAAGATACCATCCAAAATTTCAAAGTTCAATGTGAAGTTCAACACTACCTAACTCCAATAGCCTTTGGTTAGTGACATATTTGCTGTAGGGCACAGTGTTAGTTGCTTACTCAGCATCTACCCCTCCATCCTTCCTTCTAGTAGCACCCCAGTTTTATTCAGAAATCCACTTGTCTCCATGTAGCCTATGTGATTGGAGAAAGCTGGGCTCTGGGGTAGATAAAGATTAGTCTGAGCCAAGCACAGCAATTGTGCTACTAGCTCAGGAAATCAGATTGCTATTGGTCAGAAGTATCATGTGCCTTTAGTTGGACCAATCAGAGTGAGGAAAAGGGCTTTTGGTCCAGGAGTAAGGAAGGGATTTACCCCCTACCAAGTCCTTGTCTCACCAGATGTGATCAGTGGTGCAGCATGTTGGGATGGGAGGGGTGCAGATAGCTGGGAATAGGTCTACCCGGAGATGGGCAGATTCAAGGGCATTGCACAGAAATGGAACCCAAGTTCTACTGTGCCTCCAGTCCTACTTCTGGACTTTTAGGCAGGTGAGATAATACATTTTTCTTAGGTTTTATCTAGTTTGAGCTTGGCTTTCCGCCATTGATAGCCCCTAATTATCCAAACTCATTTGACTCCAGTCCTCATCTTTCACCCCAATCTAATTGTTCCATTCCTGAGACAAGCCTCCATACCATGGCTCAGGTATTATCGTCTCAGTGTAGATTGCACATTTAGTGTCACTCTTCTCTATCTGGTGGAGCTTCTGCAGACACAAGACTTGAAATTTCAAGATCAGCTGTAGGCCCCCTGGGAAGCCTGTAACGAGGCCCTTGGTTCTGTTTGAATTCCTGGGAGGTGCAACATTGTCTGCGGCAGGTCTCGTTTATGGGCGGCACACGCGCATCTTCCCAACTGGATCCGGGACAGCAATGATTATGTCATCTGGCCTGACAATCTGTAGAGAAAGATGAGCTAGGTACCCCTGGAAACTAATATGGGGAGTCTTGATGAGGCAGAAAGAGAGAAGTTTAGCAAACACTGCAGACATTTGGAGCAAGGGGAAGTCATTCTGGGCAAGGTTGGCTGGGAAGTTATGAAACTTTCTAGAAGAGATGGAACCAAAATGGGATCTTTACAGATGTGTAGGGCAAAGGTTACATGTGAATTTATTCTTTTATCCATTCTGTTATTATTTATTAAACATCTACTTTTTATAAAGCATTGTGCCAACGTTTTTCTTCCCATGTATTTATTTTATTTAAATTTCAAAACAACATCCGTGGAATATATATTGCTTATTTCCATTTTACAAATGGTAATACCTGTGATCAGAGAAGTGTGTGATATTTTTTCCCCAAAGTTAGAGGTAGGCTTCAAAACCAGCTCTTCTAACCTGAGGTTCACGGTAGTTTCTATATATCTCAGCTATGATTGTCTCTTACCACCTGGGGTCACCGGGTAGGGTCAACAAACATTTTTTATATAGGGCCAAATGGTAAATATTTTAGATGTTCTGGGCTGAAGTGTTCTGCTGCACGCCACTGTTCTGTAGTACAATCATAGACAATGGATAAATAATACACGTTCCAATAAAACCTGAAAATGGAATTTCACATAATTTTCATGTGTCATGAAATATTCTATATTCTCTTAATTTTCTCCCCAACTATCAAAAAATGTAAACTAGGTAGTGGGCCAGATTTATCTGTGGGCTGTAGTTAGTTTCTTTTTTTTTTTTTTTGAGACAGAGTCTCCCCTTGTTGCCCAGGAGAAAATGGCGTGGTATCACCCCTAGATCACAGTAACCTCAAACTCCTGTGATCAAATAATCTTCCTGCTGAGACTCCCAAGTAGCTGGGACTATATGTGTCTGTCACCATACCCGACTAATTATTTTATTTTTTTGTAGAGACAAGGTCTTGTTCTTGCTCAGGCTGATCTTGAACTCCTGGCCTCAAGCAATCCTCCCACTTTGGCTTCCTAGGAGTACAGGTGTATGCCACTGTGCCCATCTGACCCCTTATTTTTTTTATGCCAGGATATTATTCATTTATTCTAACAGAACATTGAACATAACATCTAATCTTGTAATGAATTTTTAAGTATCCTATACAGCATTGTGAACTGTAAGTGTGATGTTGTCAACAAATCTTTAGAACAGTGTTTTTCAACCCTTTTTTAATCTCCCAGCACACGTGAACCTATAGTTAAACTTCCACCGTACACTTAAATTATGTCGATTAAAAAAAGAATATATTTGCTTCGAAGAAAGAATATATTTGCTTCAAAAGGCTTTCAAACATAATTTAATTAATGATCTTGAAAAATTTTCACAGCCCAACAGCTCAAAATCACTGCTGTACAACTTATTCATTTTGCCATAAGGAAAATTTATACCACTGAATAGTAATTCCCCATTTCTTTCTCCCTCACCCCCAGCCTTTGGAAAACACCATTTCATTCTGTTTCCATGAGTTTAGCTCTTTTAGGTCCCTCATGTAAGTGTGATAATACACGATTAGTCCTTCTATTACTGGCTTACTTTACTTATCATCATGACCTCCAAGTGCCAAGTTCATCCACGTTGCATGACTTTAAAGGGTGTGCGTCTGTGCAGAGGTGGGGAAGAAGTCGGGGGACAGTTACTCCTCCTATGGTCCCTTCTGTCCCAGCCCTCCTCACAAAGCTCACGGATGACAGTACAAATCCCCCCACTAGCGCAGGCCTTGAACTCTCAGTGGCTGTACTCCATTGCCTGGCACCAACCTGTTTATTAGCGCAAGATGTTCTTTTAATTTAGCAATCTGCAAAGGTCTCGGATGAAAAGGCTCTACCTACCCTCTTTCTGAAGCCTGACATAATTAACTACATCTCAGCCCCACCTTCCATTCTCTCCTTTAATGAGCAGTGCTAATCCTGAATCACTTTAAAGGAGCAAGCTGCCCCTTGGTATCAATTAAAAGAAAAACACTTTTCAATGCATAAACTGTAACAATTGTGAACGGGCACAAAGAAAAATCTACAGGTTCTGGCTCTGCCATCAGAGCAGAGCCCTTTGGAAGGATTGTCTTCTACTCTTTTGGAGGAAAAACACAAGCAGACCTACCATGCTAGGCAGTGTTTTTCCTGGAAGAAGGGCTGCACTTGAAAATCTTCAGGCCAGAGACTTGGGAGCAGTCCAGTGAGTAGGCCTCCCGTGAGCGCAAATATTTCAGCCTGATCTCATCCTCTTGGATGGAGAAACTATGTGCTGCCCTCCTGAATCACGTCTAGAGATGATTTATGGAGAGTGTTTTAGCTCGGTGTGATGTTACATCTCTCTCATCTTCGTCCCCTGAAGTGAACAATCAAACCAGCCCTTTCTCAGGCAGGGGGTGATAGGCAGGTGGTGGGAGACTTCATTAATCTCCGGATTCTCCAGGAAAGCCAATTTGATCATTGTACAATAACAAGCCTTCTGTGCAGAGTGTTGCTTGTTAACTTAGAGATTTGTCCTCCAGAAACTCCATGCTGGGAGGACTGGTCATGTGCCAGGGTGGGATGTGAGAGGCAGGCCTGGCCGTGGGAGGGTGTAGTTCCAGATCTATTTACGGGCACCTGCCACAGAGCCTTGAGGGGATCAGGTAGGTTCCTGTTATCTGAGTTACCTGGGTGATGCTGCGATGTTGGCAGGGTTATTTTTTGAGTCCTCTAATAGCCCTTTTGAAGTCTTGTCATCTCTTTGAGTTGTCCTCTTCTTAATTCTCAAAGACTTTGGGAGCAGTCATTTACACATTAGTGTCAAAGCCTTTTCGCGCCAGGATGTCTGTATTTCTCTCTTATTCCTGATGTGAAAGAAAAAAAGTATTCAATCTTGGTAAAAGTGGTAAGGAAGACTTTATTCAGGACTAGCACAATAGGTCCTGCAATGAGGTCGTTCAGTGCAGGGACAGACATTAGACTCAACTCTGAATACATCACGGACAAGTGGGAATTTATAGCCAAGGAGCAGTGAAGGGATCATGGCTGGAAAATTACTAAGAGGAAGCTTCAAGGGTGCTGTGGTTTAAATGTCGTCTCTGAGATCGTGATGAGTTTAATTGGCATTGCGATGGTATACAGAGATTAGGTAATAAGGGTTCTGACTTCAGGAAGGGATTAACGCCATTGTCATGGGAGTGAGCACCTGATAGAAGTGTAAGTTTGGCTCCCATTTTCTCTCCCCATCTGGCGGGCTCTCTATTCCACCTTCCTCTATGGGAGGCCCTTTGTGAGATATCAGATCCATGCCCTCTGACTTCCCAGCTTGCAGAAGTGTGAGCCAAATAAATACCTATTGTTTATAAATTACTCAGTGTGTTATATTCTGTTATGGCAATAGAAAATGGTCTAATTCCAGGGTAAGGGGAATTTTGGCTTCATGGATCTATCACAAGTCTTGCTAATGATGGGCCAGGGGATCAAACATCACATGAGAAATGATGGAGCATGAGAAGCCTGATCAGATACTGGAGATAATCAGATTTGAGATGGGAATTCTTGCTGAACTCACCCAGTTCTTTGCTAAAAGTGCATCTTCCAAGGAAGCACACAGGAGGGCCTAGGAAATGATTCAGAAGCCTAGCTCTCGATTGGCCAAGGAAAGAATCTTTGCTAATCCCTCCTCTTGTTCAAGGAAAGAAAAGGCATTCTCTCTTCCTTTGAACAACGTAAGTCCATTTTCTCATCTGTTCACTTTTTGTTCATTAAGCCATCTGAGTAAAGTAAGCCATCAGGTCTTCAATGAAGGGAGTTTAAGTTCTAGGAAAATAAAAGAAAAACAAAGATTGACAGTTGGTCAGTTCCTGAGTCTAGAGGGCAACCAGACCCAATTTCTAGACGCTGGACTTGGAGCATCTTCAGTGAGAATGAGGGCAGACAGTGGCAATCTGACAGACTTTTCCGGTTCGCAGTCTGAATGTCATAAGGGTTGTGCACACATGAGCAGCTGTGGTGATTTTTCTGAAGTTTTATATCAAGTCATCCAGCTTTAGCTGACAAGGCTTAGGAAAAGAGCAGTTTTCATTTTCGTGATTCCAAGTCAGAAGGGTGAAAGAGTATTAGAAAGATTAGTTTGAAGAGTCATAGACAGATATTGGAGGAAACCAGAACAATTTAGGGTCCGGTCCAGATTGCAGGGAGATAATAAAATCTCAAAGAAAATGAACAGGGCTAGCGTATTGGGTGAACTATAGTCTTCTTCTGAAGCACAGCTTTTTTGTCCACACCCATATCTACCAAAGGTAATCAAAGTAAGACAGATTCGTTTGTGAAATAAGTTTAGCCTCATTAAGCTTTGCTTATTTATATAAGAAAAATGAGAATAGTGATTGACCATATAGGCTCTTTTTAAAGTTCACTTTGCTGGAACTTTTTTTTTTTGAGATAGAGCCTCAAGCTGTCTCCCTGGGTAGAGTGCCATGGCATCACAGCTCACAGCAACCTCCAACTCCTGGGCTCAAGCGATGCTCCTGCCTCTGCTTCCCAAGTAGTTGAGACTATAGGCGCCCACCACAACACCCAGCTATTTTTTGGTTGCAGTTGTCATTGTTGTTTGGTGGCCCGGGCTGGATTCTAACCTGCCAGCTCAGGTGTATGTGCCTGGCGCCTTAGCTGCTTGAGCCACAGGCGCTGAGCCTGCTGGAACTTTTGATAAGGATTCTCAAATTATACTTTTAAAAGTTCCTTGAGATTAGGAAGCCAAACCAAGGACCGGGTTTGCTCAAATTCTCCCAAGTATCCTAGCATTTCTGGGCCTGTTAGAAAGTGATCTTCCTTACTTACCTGTAAGGCTGGAACACTCAGGGTGATTTTGTCAATGTGTGCCTTTGTTGCCGCCACAAAATTAACGTTAATTCTTTAAAATTGTTTAGTCATATCTAAAAATATAACATTCCAGTCAAAACCTGTGTAATATGACTGCTGTTTCTAATTGTGTCCTGTTACAAGGAGAACAGATTCTTATTGAACTTAATCAAATAACTATACTGCCATAAAAGTTAAGCATAATCATGAATAGTTCTGAATTATGAAGGGATCAGGTCGGGAGAAAAAATGTTTCAATTTTTGCTCACAAAGATGTTTTTACTGAATTGCTGTAAGCTGTAGATAACTTAAAAGAAAAAGGTTTACTTAAATCTGAAAAATAAAACATGGAAAGCACCAGAAATTTTTCAAACAAAGTCGTTAAAAATTATCCTTATTAGTTCATTTAATCTCATGTAATTTAGTTCTTTTTCTGTTTGATGTAGAGTCAGGAGTTTCATGAAGCTGTCTGTCAGTTCCTTTAGCGGAGCTCTGCAAACTCTTACCCAGTCTAACAGTATAATATTAAAATTATCAGAAGCCTGTTCAAGTGTAGTTGTCAGAATATTTTCCATGAATCTCCTTGAAGAAAAAGCAAGTTTGGACTGTAACTGATTGCAAATGCTTTTGGGGAAGAATCCAAACAATAATTGTCTATGGATGACAAAGAATCACAATTGTTTTTACTTTTTTATTTTATTTTTTTATTAAGTCATAGCTGTGTACATTAGTGCAATCATGGGGTACAATGTGCTGGCTTCCTATACAATCTGAAACATTTTCATCAAACTGGTTAACATAGCCTTCATGGTACTTTCCTGGTTATTGTATGAAGACATTTGTATTCTGCATTTAGTAAGTTTTATCTGTACCCTTCTAAGATGTATCATAGATGTGATCCCACCAATTACCCTCCCTCCATCCATCCTCTCAAGAATCACAATTGTTAAAAATCTGATGAAAGTTCATTATAACCAGAAACTGGCATGAAAATTTGGTTATTCCTGTGGCATACAAAATTTTAACATACTCACCAAAATGATGACTAATGTATTAGATTTCTAAGAAACTCACACAATTTTTAGAACACTCATACCAATAACAGACCCACAAATATAATTTAAGAAGGTTTAGCATCACCTTTTTGACAATGATTTTCATATCTTTTAATATATGAAATAAGACTAATTAGTTTAGTGTATATCTTTTCTAAGGTGAGAGACACAGCTCTTCCAGCAGTCCAACTGGAAAATCCTAAGGTTAATTTGAGGTCAAAAAGACTTAATTTAGAATTCGATTTTAGGAGAATATGTTCCTGGTCCCTCCATGTAAACATAAAAGAGGTAAAGTCTCCATCTTTTTTTAAGGCTGAGTAAAGTATCTCAAGAATGGAGGAAAAAGTATCCAACGTACTCAGTACTATGAAAGCAACCTATATTTACTCACACTTTCTTATGAAAGATAGAACACAACTATAGCCCAGGAGGAAGGAGAGAAATGGCGTGGGAAGGGAAGGGAGGGGGGAAGCTTGAGAGAGGGAGGGTAAAAGGTGGGACCACACCTATGGAGCATATTGTAAGAGTACAAGTCAAATCTGTCAAGTGTAGAACATAAATGTCTTAACACAATAATCAAGTAAATGAGGCGAAAGCTTCATTGATTGGTTTGATGTAAGCACATCAGATTGTATAAAAAAGTCAACACATTGTACCCCACATATGCATAAATGTATTCATGATCTATGTGTATATGACTTAATAAAAAATAGAATTTGATTTTAGGAAGTTTGTTTAAAAAAAGGCAATAGGTTTAAGATATTTAATTAATTATGATGTTGGTAATCTATTTAATTGGAACGACAATAAGAGATTTTAAAGACAAATACAGAAGATTGCGCAGTTGATAAAACACTTGGCTCTTTTAATATTGAACGTATTCAGTTTTATTAAGTGATCAAAGACCTAATGAAAACAACATTAAGCACAACAAATTATCTTAATAAAACAGAAAATCATTGTCTTCTGGGCCAATAACTTAAAAAAAACCCAAACCTTTATGTTCTGAGATCAATACTCCAAGAAGACTTTGTCGTTTTAATAGAGAAGACTAAATTGTACTTTTGTATTAGTGTAGTACAAAAAATAATTTATAATAAAATCATATAAATAAAACCACTCAATCTTAGCCAGCTTTGATCAAGCTAAGAATTCCTTTCTCATGGTTAGCTCTAGATTTTTAATGAATATCTATTATTCTATTTAACCTAACACAACATAAAGTTACAAGTGATCAAAACTATTTTTAAAACTATTTTTAAGGAGACATAATTCGAAGCATAATTATTTTTAAAAGTTTGCATGAGAATTTTATTTCACTTATATTCACCTAATTCATTCATTCTCACCAACTGTTTTTAAATCGCCCAGGAAAAATTCCATGAAACAGTCAACAGAGTTAGCCGCTATTTTAAAGTGTTTTTCCTATTGACAACTCAGGCACATGTCAAAAGTATTAGAAAAGCAAATAAACTAAAAAGTGAAAAATGTTTCTTTCCTCATTCTCTATTTCTTTTTCTCCCTTCCTAAAACTAACACGCATCAAGCAATTAAGCAATTTATTTAATGTGCAATTTGTTCTTATGTTGGATTTGCAGTTTTGTGGTTTCAAACATTTAGTGGAGACAACACAAACATGTCCGACTAGCAAACCCAGGCAGAAATACATGTCTGTATTATATTTAATATTGACCATTTTGAAGACACTCCTATTTTTATTATATCAATAGTTTTAATCTTAGTGTGGTTACCAAAGATTTACTCAAGTTACAGGGTCTAGAAGGCAATTGGTTTAGTTTCTCCTTTTCTGGGATGATATTTTATATAATCACTTTTTGAAAAGCTAATTAAGGGCGGCACCTGTGGCTCAAAGGAATAGGGCGCCAGCCCCATATTCCAGAGGTGGCAGGTTCAAACCCGGCCTGGGCCAAAAAACAAACAAACAAACAAAACAAACAAAACAACAACAACAAATCTAATTAAACAGAGACCTTTTATATATTTTGGTGACATTATTCTGAGGTCCATAAACATCACATAGATATAACATATATAATAATACATAATACACACACAGACACATAATAAACATACATAAATATACAGATAGAACAACCAGATCTTATGACATTTTTAAAAGAACTTCAATCATGAGGCAGTAAAACTGAGCAAGAAAAACTCTATTTATTTTCATTTTTTAGCCCCAGTTGCTGTTTGAGCAGCTTCTGAGTTCCCCAAGAGTCTCCAAAGGAGGGTAGGGGACTTTAAGCCCATGAGGTAGAATGCGAAGGGAAAAGGTCTGGCAGAGGTGGACAGAGTTGGCATAGCACATGGGCAGCAAAGAAGAAATTGGCAGACTAGTTTCCAAGGGGAAAGACAGACCCAACAGAGAGAGCAAAGAGAAGAAAGAGGGCCCTCAGAGAGAACCTGACTTCCAGCCCAAAGAATCAGGAAATTATCCCCATTTAGGAAAAGGGAGCCAAGAAGAAGAAGAGATTTCCAGGCCAGAGAGAACGATGTCCACTCAGAATAAGAAGCCGGGATGAAGACAGTTTTGCCAAGGAGGCACCTTTCAAAAGATGGGTGTGACTCCAACCCAGCTTCAAAGAGTATACTCGTACCTTCAGAATAAAATGTGTCCTTAGAAGATTGTCAGACATTTGTCCAGAGCAGTGGTGCAGGAGTCTGATTCACCTGTGGATCCCTGATCCATCAGTCAGGAATGAAGACAAAGGCTTCGAAGGTGCACACTTAGGATCCTGGGTGGACCCAGGTGTTCAGTGATGAAGCTGACCTTATCTGAAACACTGCACCGTAACTCTTAGAGAAAGCATTATTCAGTGGTACTTGTTAAAGCACGGTAAGGAAGACTTTATTTAGGACCATCGTAATAGGTATATGGGTCTCCGCACAAGGTCTTGCAGTGGGGAAGAGAGACTGGACTCAATCCCAAGTAAATAGCTTTTCAGTTTGCAAAATGCTTTTTTATGTACTAGTTTTCATTGATCCCTACCCCCTCAGTCACCTTGCCAGGCCAGAAGAACAGGGATAATAACTTTCATTTAGCATATATATTATTATTATGATTATGAATAAAACTTCACCTTCACATAGGAACGGGTTGATAGAATGTGGTAAATAATAATGATTGTTATTTGCCCGGCCCCTTTCTAGATCCTCTGTTTTTCATGCCTTCTTGCATGAGAAGGTAGGGATTCAGAGGGAATAGGTACATTCCTGATACCCCACAGTAGAAGGCGGCCAAACAAACATTGGACATATATCTAACTTACTCCCAAGTCAGAGGTGCTAGAACAGAGAAGGTGACATCCGAATTGTCCTCTTGTGTCATATAGAAACAGGGCAGTTAGTGCAAAGAGTCACATTTCAGTGACTGAGAAGCTACCTCTCCTGGCCCAGAACTCATCACTTTTCCTCTTGAATCAAATTCTTGATAGAGTGTGTAATCTGTTTTCCCAGGAAACCCAACATCACCAGAATTTCAGTATGAACCCATTCCTTGGACAGAAGGCAATGGCTGGCAAGACCTAGCTACATATTGATCTTGTCATTGGTAATTAATGACAATCACAAATTAATAAACTCATGCACATAAATTGATCTTCAGAGGTGTGGTAATTAGATTTAATGCCTGCCACACCATGTATTTATACATTTAATTATCAACTTCATTATGAATTTTAATGAATGTCCAATAGTTCAAGATATTCACATCCCATTAGGTTTCTGACTTCTCTTTCATTGATGGATGAGTTTTGTTCTCTTGGGTCACTCAGTTGACTTTCATAGGTAAAAGAATATTAATTTTTCTGGATTCTATTCCTATTTCTCCTCCGTGTATTCTCACATGGTCAAGTAAAGTGTTTTGACAAAGAGATGAGTTCTTTTCTCAAGATCAGAGAGAAGGAGGCAGAGGAAGACATAGAATCAGCAGCCTCTGGTCTCAGCCTTGTTACCACAGTAAGTTTCTGTGGAACCTATGTGCAGTCACTTCACTTCTCAGGGCCTCAGTTTTCTCATCTGTAAAGTGAGGGGAGGAAAGGAGAGAGAGGAAGAGAGATTGCAATATTTGAAATGGATATTTCCAACTCAGATAACAGTGGACCTCAGATTACTGAGGACCATTTTTACAAGCAGGAAAGTAAGACTCAGGAGATGGGCATCACTTCTTCAGCCTTCCCCTGCTTTAGACGTGGACAGGATATGTGTCTTCCTGCCTTCCTGGGCAGGATATGTGTCTGTATGTTCTGCTGTGGATCTGACTGTTATTGCAGAGACAGCACTTGGGTTTCAGTGGGATTACTACCTCGGCATTCACTCACAATTTGGAGCCTGGGCCACAGGGAAATTGCAGACAATTTGGATGAAAATGGTTGGAAAATTGCAGTGTTTAGGCCTCTTCCACTAGCCCCTTCATTTTTTTTCTTACTTTCTTTTTTATTTCTTTTTCTTTTCCTACTCTTCTTCTCCCCAACCCTGAAATTACTTTAAAAACAGAGGAACAACAGACTAGACTGGCTAGATTTCCTCCCAGACTGCAATAGATTTTGTAAACAAACATGTAAATTGACATAGAATTTAACCACCCTTAGACAGAGCAGCTAAAAGACTACAGAGGAGGGAAAAAAGGCTCTATGTGAGAATCTGGATGGACTGGAATGCTGAGGGGATGTTTATCCTGGTTAATTGAATTTCTGATTGGGTGTGAATTAACCAAGAAACCTTTATCCTAGTGCAAATTGTTCTAAAATGAGCCCACTTACCTAAGTATTTAATTATTTAAACATTTTCAGACCCATCCTCATTCTAACAAGAATTCGAGGAAGCCGCCTTATTAATAGTCCGTTAATGATTATTTTATTGACAATTGAGATTCGCGTTCTTGGCGCTGAAAGCATTTATCATTGTTCAGCACAGTACATGGCAATGTATGAAGTGCAGGTGACAGATTGTGCGATTGGCATTAGAAAGACATTAAATGTTCTAATCAACGTGCCCACTTAATATTTGTTTTTCCTCTCCATTGTTCAATTGATTTCTAGCCTTTACTTAGAAGTTCCACCTAGGCAGCACATTCTATGTTTGGACAGATCTCGTTCTTACAAGTTTTCCATGTTATTTTGAGCTAAAACTTGTTTTTCTCTATTCAACTGGTTGTTAGTTCTAATTCTAGCCCTTGGATTCACACAGACCAAACTTCTTTTTGCTTCTTCATGTTTGCGCTTCATGCATTTAAAGAAAATTTTCTTCTCCCAAGGAAACTCCTTTAGTTCCTTCAGAGACGGGGTAGTGGGGTTCAGACCTGGGAGCCCCCTGTGTGTGCTGGCATGCAGCTCTTCACTTGTGTGTGTGACCTTGGGGAAACCCTCTCAAGCCCTGTTTTCCTCAGGATGGATGCAGTGGCTCATGTCTATAATCCTGGCACTCTGGGAAGCTGAAACAGGTGGATTTATTGGGCTCAGGAGTTAGAGACCAGCCTGAATGAGAGTGAGACCCCATCTCTACTTGGACACAGGGTTCTTGGGCTCTGGAGCCTGAAGATACAAGGTTGGTACATGGATTCTCATTGGGAGGAGTTCTGGAATCACATCAGGAGAGAGTGTGGAAAGAAGAGGAAATGGTAAGGGAGAGCTGATAAAAATTAGAAAACTAGCCAGGAATTGTGGTGGGCATCTATAGTTCTAGCTACATGGGAGGGTGAGGCAACAGGATCGCTTGAGCCCGGGAGTTTGAGGTTACCATGCACTATGATGATGCCATGGCACTCAGGGCTACCGAGTAGGACTCTATATAAATAAATGAATAATAAGTAAATAAAAGATGGGGATAGTAACAGTAGAACCCCTAACAGAGTTGCTCTCATAATGAATCAGGGTAATATATAAAAGTGTATAGACCAACACCTGGCACATAGTAGCTGTTGAAATGTTTTCTATAATCGTGGCATTGTTCAAGACCCCTGTGACTTGTGGTCTCTCTCTTCCAAAGCCTCTACTTTATTTCAATTATTTTAGAAGTGTTATATTCATCCATGAGCTGCTTCTTGTATACCTACTGTGTAATAGACATTGGGATATATAGGTAAATTAGGTTCTGCCATCATGAAGTTTAGGGTCTCCTAAGGTAGATACATAAAAGCATATTAATAATTCTTCAACATGGCTATCATGCCTGCGCTCCCCAATGGAATGATGCTGCAATGACTTGAGAGCAAAATGGAAGGGCACTTGGTGGAGGGTGGAGAAGAGAGAGGTTTAAACTTCAATTCTGGAAGAATGGATAGAAATGAACCAGGTGAAGCAAGGATAGAGGAGAAGAAGTTAGATACAAAGAGGAGGGTCTGAGGTTAGGAGTTGGAATGTGTGAGAAAATAAAAAATTAATGCTTGGGGAAAGCATTGAGTTGGGAAGAGGGTGGTGGAATGACATGGGAGCTGTAGACACAGAATCTCAGATCATGAGGAAGTTCATAGATCTTGTGAGAGTTTTGGCTTTTGGAAAGTTGTAGGCACAAAGGAGCAATGATTTAAATTATATTCAAACATTTGATTGTTCTGGATAGATAGATACAGAAGACAAGAGGGCTATTGCAAGAGTCCAGGTGAAGAATCATGGTAGGGATTGTGGCAGTGGAAACAGAATATTCAGTAGTTTTAAGCAAAACTTGCCCATGGTTTGGATGGAGAAAGGAAGGACACATTTGCCACATGTCTCCTGAGTTTCTATTGTGATTGACCAGAAAGGTGGGAAAGGGATCTCTTTGGAGATGGGTACTGGAGAGGGTCTTTAGTCTGAGGTTACCATGATGTGCAGTGCTATGGTTGAGAGGCACTAAGAGAGCCTTCGATGTGGCGTTCTTGGGCTCTGGAGCCTGAAGATACAAAGTTGGTATACAGATGGTCATTGGGAGGAGGTCTGGAATCACATAGGAAGAGAGTACAGAAAGAAGAGGAAATGGGAATGGAGAGCCTAGGAGATCCAACAGGCAAAGCTTGAGTGGAGCAGTTGGAGGGTAGAATGGGATTGAGAAGAGGCTGACCAGAAAGGAAGACAGCAGGGAAATTTTCTGGAATGCCAGAGAAACCAAGGCAGGAGTGTTTCAAGGAGGAGGAAGAGGAAGTGGTTGACAGGGTTGTTGAAAGTCATTAAGAGGTCAAGTGACAGCAAAACAGAGAAATGTCTAGTGGATTCAGGATATGGAGGTCATTGGTGACTTTGGTGGCAGTGCTTTGGTGGTGAAGTGAGAGGCAAGAGCCAGGTTAGAGTGGAGTAAGGCATAAATGGGAATGGGGAAATTGGAGTCCCCAACTATCAACAATTTTTTTAAAACATTTGGCTGTGAAAGGAAAGCTGTAGAGCTAGTTAGAGGACGCTAAAAACAAATCTATATATTTAAAAAAGATTATTGTTATTTTTATGAGTGGAAAGATTAGATCTTACAGGGTAGGGAGGTTAAAGGGCTGGGAGAGCGAGGAGGGGTTATTGATGATATTAAGGCTTCTGAGATGAGAGAGAGGGATCCAAGTTACTCTCTTCCTAGTGACAGGAGGGGACAGACAAGATGATGAGGGGATTGTTGATTAGGAGGTGAGAGTTGGAGGGTAGACGGCTTGTGTAGTCCTAGCAAAGCAGGAATCCAGGTTCTCAGTCGGGAGTGAGAACGGTGGCCTGAGGGTGGTGAGCAGCAGTGTAGAATTGGGCTGTCCCATCCTCCGCCATATGCCACAACTATTTCCTGCCCCTGAGATTTGGTTGCTTTTCAAGGGGAGTATTTCTTGGTGGTGACATATTGAGTTCATTGTCCGGCTCATCCTCAATGTTTGCCCAGGTCTGTCAAGGAACAACTTCTTCATCCTGAACAGGTATAATTGGAATTTCTGATCTACATCTACGCATGTGTGTGTATGTGTGTGTGTGTGTGTGTGTGTGTGTGTGTGTGTGTGAGAGAGAGAGAGAGAGAGAGAGAGAGAGAGAGAGAGATCGGATAATTAAGTTCAAATGCATCCTGGAAGAAGTGCAACATACCTCATTGCTTAACATCTCTGTGGTTACCACATGGCCAAGGAGAAGACTTTCACAGCGATATTCAGCCGTGAGGTATGTAGCACCTTCCTAGGATGAGTTTGAGAACTTAATTGTCCAATCTATTTTTTTTTTTTATCCAAATCTTCTAAAGGCAGTGGGTTTTTTTTTTTTCCTAGGGGGCAAATTTTAAAGAAGGGCAACAGAACACCATTAGGCTAGCCCAGGAGAGATCTCAACGCATCTAGAAATGGTTCCTCCTTTCGCTCTGGGAGTGTCCTTTTGCCTTATAAGGTGCATTCACTGAGCATCTGAGGGATCAGGGGGTAGCAGGACCCCCCCTTTTTTTTTGAGATGGAGTTTCACTATGTCGCCCTCAGTAGAGTGCTGTAGTGTCAGAGCTCACAGCTCCTGGGCTTAAGCGATTCTCTTGCCTCAGGCTCCCAAGTAGATGGGACTACAAGCGCCCAGCTAAACACTGGGCTATTATTTTGTTGGGTTTGTCATTGTTCTTTAGCAGGCCCTGGCTGAGTTCCAACCCACCAGCCTCAGTGTATGAGGCCGGTGCCCTAACCACTACCCTTCTGAGCATCCATGTTAACTGGGCCTCAGGCTAACCCCAGTTTGATGATCCCCTGGAGCTTTAAGATTCTTCTCTCTCTACCCCCAAGGTTGAGCCCTGGGTCCGACCACATAAGCAGGTGTGTCCATTGTCCTTCCCTGCAGGCTCTGGATCCCGCCCTCTCCTCACCTGCAGGTCTGACTTCCTCCTGAGGACTGGGAACTGCCAGCATCTGTGTTTACCACACAGAGGTGAATTGGGCCCAGGAAGGAGAGAGACCATTCTCGCTCCCCAGAGTTATGTCCAGGCCCTGCAGCAACCCCTGAGACTGATTGGATAGTGTTTCCTGGTAATTAACGTGCGCTCAGGACTCCCGCTTCATTGATTTCTCTCTTTTATTAGTTTTGGGCAGCGCACATCCGAGAGTACTTTGGCCCAGTGAAGCAGCCACAAGCACAGCCCGTCTATCGATCCATAAAAGCCTCTTGAAACGGACAGGCTTTTCTGGATGGGTTTGAGAAACCTCAGCAGAGTAGTTTTCTCCTCGCTGAGCCACACCCAGGGAGGTTTCCCTAGGGGGTGATACGGATGCTCCTCCTCTCCCCTGTTGTCACTCATTCCAGGGCCTGTTCCTCCAGGGTCAGCTTCTGGATGAGGTGAGGAGTGGGACAGAAGTGGAGTGGAATGGGAAGCTATTTGTTTTGCAGAGGTTGGTAGCTTAGATGTTTCTTTCTTTCTTTTTTTTTTTTTTTTTTGAGACAGAGCCTCAAGCTGTCACCCTGGATAGAGTGCATCACAGCTCACAGCAACCTCCAATTCCTGGGCCCAAGCGAGTCTCCTGCCTCCACCTCCCAAGCAGCTGGGACTATAGGCGCCCGCCACAACGCCCGGCCATTTTTTGGTTGCAGCCATCATTGTTGTTTGGCGGGCCCGGGCTGGATTTGAACCCGCCAGCTCAGGTGTACGTGGCCGGTGCCTTAGCCCGTCGAGCCACAGGCGCCGAGCCAGATGTTTCTTTTTTATACAAAGGAAAATGAATATAAAGCAAGACCAGGCATGAAAGAGTTAAGTGAGGAAGGATCAGCCCCCAGAACCCTGGCCAGTGGGGCATCTGAGAAAGCCTGCCTGTGAGGGGGCAGCATGCTGGTGACCCCAGAGGACAGCACAGCTATTCAGCTGTGGTGCTACATCAAAACCAGGCTCTGGGTGTATTTTATTTTATTTTATTTATTTATTTATTTTTTATTAAATCATAACTGTGTACATTAGTGCAATTGTGGGGAACAATGTGCAGGCTTCAAATACAGTCTGAAACATTTTGGTCAAACTGATTAACATAGCCTTCATGGCACTTTCCTAGTTATTGTATGAAGACATTTGTATTCTCCATTTAGTAAGTTTCACCTGTACCCTTCTAAGATGTATCGTAGATGTGATCACACCAATTACCCACCCTTCACCCATCCTCCCCCCTCCACTCCCCTCCGTGCCCCTTTCCCCATATTCTTGTGCTATAATTGGGTTTTAGCCTTCATATGAAAGCTATAAATTAGCTTCATATTAGGGCTGAGTACATTGGATACTTTTTCTTCCATTCTTGAGATACTTTGCTAAGAAGAATATGTTCCAG
>CAUYON010049974.1:0-14607 GCA_963573935.1 Arctocebus calabarensis
GTGCATCTTAGCAGGGTACTGGTGAAACTTATTAAATGTAGAATATCAATGTCTTCATATAGTGATTAAGAAAATGTCATGAAGGCTATGTTTAACAGTTCGACCAAAATATTTCAGATTGTATATGAAGTCAGCACATTGTGCTCCATGATTGCACTAATGTACACAATTATGATTTAATAAAATTATTTTAAAAAAAGAACCAAAAACTTGATAGCAACTGTAAGATCAGCACTAGCCAACTTTTCAAAAACTATGTAAATTATCTTGGAATTTACATTGTTTAAAGCAACCAAGGCTCACTTTATAATAAAATGCTTCTATACCTAAAAAAAAATATATATGTAAAAGAATGAAAAGCATACTTTAACACAGATATTTTAGAAGACAATAAGAATTAAAAGGGAGTATGTCACCATATCACACACATTAAAACTTGATAATAGATAAACCTTGAAAAATCACAAATTAAAAATATGTAAAATCTGTAAAATCTTCCCATTCTCATAATGATTGGCAAGGAGAAAAACTTCTGTTTGTAATCATTCAAGTATTTATTTATTGAAATGTTGCCTGAGAAATTATAACAGAATGGAAGTAGACAAATGGAATTTAGGACTTTGAAACACCTCATATATGATTGACTCCATTCCTCATCTCAAGTTACATGACTTGCCAGATTTTATAGTTAGTAGTGATGCAGTCTAATTTCTCAGGTTATTTATTTTCTCTTGGATCTTCCAATTGTTTTTGAAAAAATATTCATCTAGTGATTTTGATATTAATAACCTTCTGGGAGAATTTAGCCTAATTTTTTCCTCAGGTGGTTCATATTTTATATTTTAGAGATAAAATAAGAGCCTTAGTAATGGAAATAATAGAAAATGTCTTAAGAATTGCTTCTGATAAGAATTCTGTAGCAACTGAGCCCTCCAGACATCCAATATCATCTGTAAATGTTATCATTGTCCATGTTTTCTTTAGCTCTGCTGGATAATTTAAGAATATCTCTTAAAAATCATTAAAGCAGACTTATCCTGCAAGTTATAAAACACAATCGGACTTCCTCCCTGAACAAAAACAAATTAAATTTGTTCTACAGTTAAAAAAATTTTCTCACTAGCAAATTGACTCCATATAACACATACTAGTTGCAATTGATTTGTGCAGTGATGATAGCCAGCCTGCTATGGAATCTGTAACTAACAGACAAGAAAGTAAGATCAGATTTTGGCAGGTCACGGTCAAAACCTACATGCTGTGTAGAGGAGAATGAGGGGGGAGACAGACCCACTGGTATTACTTAAGGAATTTTCTAGAAGCATAGCACAGACAAAAGAAATATTTGGTGAGATACATGGCTCTTCTGTTTCAGTACAGTCAGTGACCCCTCTTGTTAGCAGTGCGAATGGTTCAGTAATAGGTGAATAGGAGCAGGCTGTAAGTGAATACTACAATCTCAATTAAACCCACAGCCACAATCGTGGAAATGAATGAATGTTCTTCTTTCCAGAAAAGGATTCCCCTCACATTGAAAGGAAAACTGCAGAAATAGTATAACAGCGAACAGTATGTTGCCAACATTTATTTACTTATATCTACTATCCCTAAGTCTGTAGAGAAAGAAAGGACTGTAGTAATCAAATATTCTCAAACGTGCCAGCTAGGATTTACATAGGACACACACACACACACACACACACATACACACACACTCACTCACTCACACCTTTCTCTTCCTTTCATGGTTTCTACCTCTAGTTTCACCTTTGTTTCCTTTTGTTTCTGATTATTTCCTCACACTGTGTCATGTCTGTTAAATCTGTGAGAAATCCCAGAATTCTCCTCCTCTCCTCTACCACACCCATCAGTGATGTAGACCCACCACTTTGTATGACCATAGCATTATAACATGAGGTGGTTCAGCATTCCCATGTCTGAATAGTCTTTTCTTCTCAGTAAACTGAGTATTTGTTGATTTCATTCCAAACATTACAATGGTTAATTATCTACATTTTGCAAAAATCAGACATTTACTTTCTATTACATTTAACGGACATGTTATCTCTAAACTTTCTTCACTGTAAAAATATGTCATATTCATATTTTTATGGTCAATCTATGCCCCCCTCCATTTGCTCCTGAAACTAATCAGTACCTGTGTATTGGTCATGCAGTTAATGTCTGTATTCCAAAAGAGAAATTGAATGTCTATACCTTACTTCCTTCTCCCTGTTTATTCACTCCATCTATTGTTCCTTCCCTTTTAAGTGATCTCACATCAGATGGCTATAATGATCAATTTTTCTTATCTTTATTTTGCTCAAATGTAGACCTGAGAAATCAATACCATAGTAGGAATCACGTAATCTTGGCATAAGAAAAAGCCCAGAGATTATTTCAATTTCTGACCCCAAAAAAGTCACATCATCTACCAACTTGATATTTGGTTATTTGATTGTGTTAGATTCCCTTGCAATGGCAAGTAGTGGGTTTTACAGCATTGCTGCATGGCATTAAATATAAGAAGATTCTTCCTCCTCCTGAGCTTATATCTTCATTAATGTAGATACCCATTGGTATCTGGTTTTGTAGTCTGGAAGACTCAAGAGATATCTTTCTCTTTCCCATAGGACTCAATCTAGAAGAATATTCACAATCAGTTTTCTGACATTAGGTGTCTAGCAGTGTATTACATTTGGTATAAGAAATAATCTCTCCTGTCTAGCAGTATAAGAGGATCATGGTAGTGAAGCCCACAGTTTTCTAAACCTAATTTGTAAAGGGAGGTACAGGTTGTCTGGTTCAATTTTTTTCTTAAAAAATAAAAGCAAATTCCCATATAGAAAATGTATGCCTTCATCTGTGTACATCTCATTTTAAAATTCTTTCAGCACTCTCTGAATGTTGTGATTTGCAAAACCAACTATGTTTATATTTATGTTTACATGAATCTTATTACAGAAATAAATTCTAGTTTGAAATTGCATTTAGTATACCAGGTCTTTTAGATTTTCTTATTCAAATTTCATCTCTGTTTCTCTCTTTTATTTTCATTTGCTTTTCATCTTAACCTAGAAAGTGGCCTACTTTCATGTTCAATAGATAAGCATTTACATACTGCATTCTTAATAGGAAAGTTTTTAAACCATTTTATGATTGTTGTATTTTTGTTGGTTAATGTAGGTTTTGAATAAAATATATTTCACCATTCATTTCCTGTCCTTAGGAAACTATACTTAAATAATTAGATTTGGAGATAGGATTATAAGATGATACAGTTTATGGGTAAAATGACCATTAACTGAATGTGATTTTTTTAATGTGTTGCATAGAATTTTTCAGCATATTTTTCAGCAGTGCACATAGTTTCAGAGGATGTGTACATACGTAGGTTTATAGAGCACTGAGTGAGAATCAAAAGATGAATTAAGAGTAGATACTTTAGGCCAAAGGGAAAGACCTTTATTATAAGTTAATTTAGCTGGTCCACAATAATCATGTTTCTTGAGGACACAGGTACTTAAACCTTCTAGGGATCAGAAAATTTGGGTTATGAAACTATGATCCCAGAGTTCTCAACCCACGTGAAGCTTCTGTCATTCTGGGTTCTCTACGCTAACAATCAAAAGTATTTTGAAAAAGAAAAAGCAGTTTGGTTTCTCTAATCCTTTAAAGAAAATGAAGGGTCTTATCTTCTCTATGCAGTACATATAAGCTCTTTTCATCTAATACTATGCATAAAGAAGAAACCTAGTGGTTAAATAATCAGATAATGCTGAAATGGAAAAAAGCAGCAAGTCATAACACATACAAATCCTATCTATAATCAACAATGGACATGATGGTTCATGAAGGAAGAAAATGTAAGACATGATAAAATCTGAAAAGTGGTTCAGTCTTGCTTATGCTTGCAAAAGTCAAAGAAACCCACCAGGAAGGAGCTTCTATTTTTCACTCAGATATTGTATTAATCATTTTATATTAATTAGTATGCCTTATCTTCACAGAAAGTCTCATGAAGTAGGTTTGAGTCTTGTTTCTGCAAATATACAAACTGAGGCCAAGGTGAAATTATAATGATCGACTTGTCCTGGTTCATAGAGCAAGAACAGGAAGAATCAGAGTATGATCCTCTATCTGATATACTTACACTAAAAGTAAATGCAAATATTAATAGTAGAACTAATAGCTAATATACACGTAAAAATTCCGCAGGAAAAATCTGACCTTGATGGAAATAAGATCAGCTTAAGAAAAAAAAAATCATCTTACCTGGTTGCTGAGAAGAGAGGAGCAGATGAAGGTGGCTGAACCACCAGAGGGAGCACACGGAGTGCCACTGTCAGGCAGGGACAACAGCAGGTGACAAAGTGCCACCAGCTTCATCATTTCCCTTGGGCTGTCAAACTGGGGAAATGTAAGGAATCTATTTTTTATGTTATAAGGCTATTTTACTATTTAATATCATTTTCATGTTCACTAGACAAAAGACAGGAATGTAATCGTTTCTTTCAGAAAAAAGTTCTATTGGCATAGGAATGATAGATAAATCAGATGCTGAGGACCTGTGAGACAGCTGTAGCACTCAATGTGAAGCAATTGTCACAGTCTTTGTTAGATTTAGAGGAGAGTGAAGGAGGGTGGAAAGCAGTCATTCAGGTCGTATACTGCACTTGGAGAAATGCAGCATGGTATTGGAGGTGAAATTGTGTAGACTAGGTAACACAGGGTGATAGGGAAAAAGAAAATTCTAGTTACTCTATTTCTAAGCTTAAACAATATTCACTTTTAAAGGACCTCGTTGTGTGAACAATAAGCCAAGGGAAAAAAAAGAAAGTCATCTTGTGGCTATTAAATTGATAATTAGACCCACTATTGCAATGCAATTAATAATTCTTTTCAATTGATATTTGAAAGAGTGAAGGAAAACACTGTGAAGTACGCTAGGGAACAGCTATGTTTCTAAAAACAACTGGAATTGACTTTAGTTCCTGAAGCAGTTTGAAGTGTCAAGCAAAGTTATCCATAGCTAATTCAACAACTAAACTGATGAAAATAGAAAGAAACTAAAAAAAGCAAACAAACAAAAACCAACTCAACAGAAGAAAACAAAGACTACCGATAGCAACAGAAGAAACAAAGACTACTTAACATTGAGTTAAGTATTAATTAAAAATAGTTACGATCTATCCTATGAAGGTGAGTGCCAGAAAAAAAATGGAGCATGACATATTGGCATTTTGGCAGTAGGGATTAATCATATTAAAGAACCACCAAGATTTCAGAGGATCAAGAAGAGGAAAAATAGCCTCTATGCAGCCTAGAAGTGTTAGACAATTCGAGTTGCTCTAAGAAAGTACCATAGAATGGGTAGTTTATGAACAACTGAAATTTATCTCTTAGTGTTCTGGAGGCAGATGTCTGAGACCATATGACAGGATGGTCAGGTTTTGGTGAGGGCCCTCATTGATAGTGCAGATGACTGACCTGTTGTGTTTTCATGTAGCAGAGAACAGAAAATAAAAGAGCAAGCTCTCTGGTGTCTTTTTGTGAGGTTACCAATCCCATTTATGAAGTTCCCACTCTCATGATCTAATTACCTCCAAAAGACCTCACCACCTAATAGTATCAACTTGAGGGTTAGGATTTCAACATATGAATTTGGTGAATAAATAAACATTTAGTCAATATCATTGTGACCCTGGCCCTCCAAAATTCATGTCCTCATCACATGACAAGTACATTTATTTCATCTCAACAACTGCTGAAGTCTTAACTCATTCCAGCATCAACTTCAGAGTTTAAAGTTCAAAGTCTCAACTAAATAGCATCTAATTCAGATATGGGTAAGACTAGAGGTGCAACTAGTCCTGAAGCAAGATTCCTTCCCAGCTGTGACCCTGTGAAACCAAACAAGTTATGTGTTTCTAAAATACAATAGCGGGATAGGCATTGGACAAATATTCTAATTCCAAAAGGGAGAAATAGTCGCAAAGAAGGGAGTGGATAGCTCTGAGTAAGCCCAAACCCTAGCAAGGTAAGCTGTATGAGACCTTAAGACTCAAGAATTATTCCCTTTGACTCAATGTTCTGCCTTGGGTGGTTGTCCTACCTGCCAGGGCCACTGAGGTAGTGATCCTGCATCCACACTTTGGACAAATTTTGCTGGACATTGGTCTAGGCAGAGAATTTATGACTAAGACTCCAAAAGCATATACAACAAAAACAAAAACAAGCAAATAGGATTTACTTGACCTACAAAGCTTGTTTAAAGCAAATTAATAACAAGCTAAGTAAACAAACAGTCTGCAGAATGGAATGAGCTATTTGCAAACTATACATTGGACAAAGAACTAATACCAAAAATCTATCTATTTTAGTTCCTAGCTGAAACTAAATCAGCAAGAAAAGAAACAAAACAACCCAGCTGTGAACAAAACAATATCTGTCTTCTTGGAGCTTATGGTGAAGTGAGAGAGACAAGACTAAAACAAATAAGCAGGTGGAGACTTGGCATAATTCCAGGTAGGAAAGTTAAAATCTATGTATAAATATTTAAAAAGTAGAGTAAGGAGAAGGAGGGTGACAGAAATTCTTATCATAGGGAAAAGTCTTATAAATTGCCTCTGAGAGGTGACCCTTAATGAGAAACTTGATGCAACAAGAGCCATATTGAAAATATGAGAACAATGTTCCATGAAGAGGGATCAGAACTAGCAGGGGCCCTGAGGCCAGGGAGAAGAGGGATCAGAACTAGCAGGGGTCCTGAGGCCAGGGAGAACAGTGTGACTATGAAAACACAGAGGAAAAGTGGTGAGAGATGAGCTTGGAAAGAATGTAAGAAATCAGATGTTTTAGGGCGTTTTGGGACTTTGCATTTTTCCCCCAAGTTTGAATGGAAACCATTAAGATTAAGCAGCTGAGGAAAATTATTTGTTATGTATTAAAAGGATAATTTCTAATTATGTATAAAAAATAATTTGGGAGGCAAAAATTCAAGTGGGGAATAAGTTAAAAGACTATCACAAAATTATATGTAACAGGCAATGATGTGCTTTAGATCAGAGTTGTAATAGTGAAGGTGGATGAGAAATGGACAGATTCAGAATATACCAGAAAAAGAAGTACACAAGAGTTTCTGAAGAATTGGATATAAGGCGCAAAAATAAATAAATAAATAAATAAATAAATAAAAGGAAAGTAAATAATGATGTCAAGACCTAACCTCAGCAACCAGAAAAGGGTGTGTCACTTATGGTGAGGAAATTCACTGGCTAGGGCAGGGGGTTTTTTTTTGTTTGTTTTTTGAGACAGAGCCTCAAGCTGTCACCCTGGATAGAGTGCTGTAACGTCACAGCTCACAGCAACCTCCAATTCCTGGGCTCAAGTGAGTCTCCTGCCTCTGCCTCCCAAGTAGCTGGGACTGCAGGCGTCCACCACAACACCTGGCCATTTTTGGGTTGCAGCTGTCATTGTTGTTTGGTGGGCCCAGGCTGTATTCCAACCGGCCAGCTCAGGTGTATGTGGCTGGAACCTTAGCCCATTGAGCCACAGGTGCCGAGCTGCTAGGGCAGGTTTTAATGGCAAATTCTGAGTTTAATTTTTGACAGATTGTGGTGGACGGGTTGTGTTTAAAGCCATGGAACTGTGGGAGATGAATGGAAAGTGAGGACAGAGATGTAAAACATTAGAGGTCTAATAGACTATTAGGAGTTTAAAAGAAGGGGTAGACTGAAGAAAAAAGAACTGAGAAGGGACCTCCAGCGTGGTTATAGGCAAAGGAGAAAAATACAGCATATCTAACACCAAGTAGGGAGAAAAATGTTAGAGAAGGCAATGGATTTCTTCCATCTATCAAGTATTAACTACATCGAAGCTTTCTTTTCCTTCATGAGCACATGAAACACAAGGCAAAATATAGAAAATTACTCTTTCAGGCATTAGAGAGTGTCAGTGAAGACCTGTGATTCCTAAACTAAGGGAAAGAAATTGGGTGATACCTTGATGGTCCAGGTTACTACCCAAAGGTAGTTGTTAGCTGCAGACAGCTGGAAGTAAACCACCTAGAACCCTGAGAGCTCAATGAGTTGAGGAAAGAGAGAGATACAAATTTAGAGGGAATCAAGTTAGCCAGAATTTGCAGGAAATTTACAGACAGACAAGAATTAATCTGAGTTAGAGCTCCCTTAACTCTCTGCGTGAGGTTATTCTGACTACCATTCACACAACAGAGTAAAGCATTATTATGCTAAAAGTGAAAATAAAATACTAAGAGAAGAACAAAAGAGCAATCCCCAGACCTTTTACAGAGGTAGGAATCATTTGTCTTTTCTCCAGACAAAACAAAAAGATTTTGTTGAATATGTATTCAGTAAACAGCTCATAAGGAGTAAGGGTAAATTAGGGCTTCCTTAACAGTACATTAGGCCTTCCTAAACAAGCTGAAAATCAAACCCAAGGAAATAAAACTCACCTTCAAATTCTTAACTATCTGCCCCTCAAAATAATAATCCAGAACTCAAAAACATAAAATCCAGCATGTGAAAAAAGAATCAAATACTGGCAATAATGAGAAAAAGCATTCAATAAACACAGACTCAGAAAAGATGAATGTGATAAAATTGGCAGTATTTTTTACATGCTCAATGCAAAAAAGAAACATATGAACAAAGTGGAAAGAGATAGACATAAAAAAGACACTTAAATGGGCTATCTAGACGGGGAAATATACTAACTAAAAGAAAACATATTTGGGATGAGATTAACATTAGAAGAGATGCTGCAAAAGAAAGTATCAGTGACCTTGGAATAATAAAGGTATCTCATGTAGGCAGAAGGCTCAACACAGCATCAATAACTAGGGTAAAATACTAAGCAGTTTGTCATACATATCATTTTCAAAAAGTACAAAACTATAAACCTAGATATTCAAGGAGTTCTACAAGCTCCAAGAAGGATTAAAGTAAAACACACTAAAGAAAATCATACTTAGACTGCTGAAAATCAGTGACAAAAATAAAAATCTTAAAAGCAGTAAAAGGAAAAGGCACACTACATATGGGCAAAATAAGAATTACTGGTGAATATTTTCCAGAATCTATGTGAAGAACACAGTAGGGTTATATGTTTAAAGTGCTGAACAGAAAAGAAAGGAAAAAGTATATATATATTATAAAATTCCCTACTTAATGATTATACCTTTCAAAAGTGGTAATAAAATAAATACTTTTGGTGGCAAGTAAAAGGTAAAATAATTTATTACTATTAGTTTTGCACTAAATAAAGTACTGAAGGCAAAAGAAAATCACACTAGATGAAAATTTGACTCTACAAAAAGAAACACAAAATAATATAAAAATCATTAATATGGATAAACATAAAACATATTTTTACCAATTTTGATCTTTTTAAAAGATTATTGACCATTTAAGGCAAAAAGATGTGAAAATATACTGTGGACTAAACAAACAGAGAAATAAAATCTATGTCAACAGTAGCAGAAATGGAAGGAGAAATGAAAGTATAGATCCTTACACTGGAAGTGGATGGTATAATATCATTTGAATATATAATGTTATAAATGTGTGATAAATGCTAACAGTTATAAAAACATAAAATAATATGTAGTTATAATGTTAATAGTAATGATAAAATCATAAACATTTAATCCAAAGGAAGGCAGGAAAAGAGAAAAAAGGAATAAAATGCTTAAGAAAAAATAATAATGAGTTGTTATGGTGCATTCAGACCCAACCCTACCAATAATTAGGTTAAATGTTAATGTCTCAACACTTCACTTAAAAGGTCTAGATTGTAAAATCATAAAGAAAGCAAGACTCAACTCTTTGACATCTACAAGAAACCCACTTTAAACTCAAAAACACACACAGATTTAAAAAGTAAAGGAATAGAAAGGTATTCTACGTAAACATTAATTTAGAAAACCTGGGGTTGCAATATTATTATCATGCAAAGTAAAATTCAATACAAGAAATATTATCATGATCAAAAAGAGATTTCTTAGTTCTGAAGGGGTCATAGATAGTATTCTATTTTAGGTGGGTTTTAGTTCTTCACCTCTTTCCCTCACCCCCCAGCTTTATTCCCACTGAGTTTTACTTCCCTTAGCGCACATGTGTGCTCATTAGTTAGTTCCAATTTAATAATGCATACATGTAGGGCTTGTTTTTCCATTTGTAAGATACTTAGGAAAATGGTCTCTAGTTCCATCCAAATTTCTGCAAAAGGTATTGATTCATCTTTTTAATGGCTGAGTAGTATTCCATGGTATACACATGCCATAGTTTGTTTACCCACTCATGAATTGATGGGCACTTGATTTTGGATCTTTCCAGTTGTGAATTGGCTGTAATAAATATCTCAGTGCACCTGTCTTTTTTGATAGACTTCCTTTGGGTAGATATCCAGTTGTGGGATTGCTGGGTCAAATGGTGGGTCTGGTTTTCTTTCTTTGAGGAATTGCCATACGGTTTTTCATAGATATGTTAATTTGAAGTCCCACTAAGTATAAGTGTTCTTTTTCTCTGCATCCACACCAACATTTACGAGTATTTGTGTGTGTGTGTGCATGTGTGTGCTCTTTAATAAAAGCCATTCTAACAATAAGATGATATCTCATTGCAGTTTTAATTTCTTTTCCCTGCTGATTAGTTACATTGAACATTTTTTCATATGGTTATTGGCCATTTGTACAACTTCTTTTGAGAAGCTTTTGTTCATGTCTTTTGTGCATTTTTTTATGACATTATTTTTTCCCTGCTGGTTTCCTTGAGTCCTTTTATTGGGTGTATATCTTGCAAGTATTTTCTCCCAATCTGTAGGTTTTTTATTGTTTTGCTGATCATTTGCTTAGCTATGCAGAAGCCTTTTAGTTTAATCAAATCCCATTCATTTATTTTTGTTTTTGCATAATTACCAGTGGAGTCTTCTTCCTAAATTCTTTGCTTAGGCTGATATTTAGAAGAGTTTTCCTCTGTATTTTCCTCTTGAAATCTGATGGTTTCATGCCTTACATTTGTCTTTTTTCCATCTTAAATGAATTTTTGTGAGTGGTGAAATGTTAGGGTCCTGTTTTGTTCTTCTGCATGAATTTTCTCAGGCATTTGTTGAATAGGTCTTCTTTTCCCCAATGCATAGTATTGTCTGCTTTGTAAAAGATCGTTGTATATAGGTAGGTGGTTTTACATCTGGGTTCTGTCTTCTATTTCATTGGTCTATGTCTGTATTTTTGTACCAGTGCTATTTTGGTTACCTGAGCCTTATAGTATAGCTTTTTGTTTTGTTTTGTTTTGCTTAAGATTGTTGTGGATATTTATTCAGGATCTTTTCTGATTCCAAACAAAGCATAGAATTATGTTTTCTAGATCATAAGGTATGGCATTACTATTTTGATGTAGATTGCATTGAACTGGTGAATCACTTAGGACATTTTAGCAGTGTCAATTTTGCTAATCTCAGAGCAAAATATGTTTTTCCATTTGTTTGTGTCCTCCATGATTTCTTTCTTCAGTGTTTCATAGTTCTCCTTAGAGATTTTTCACCTCCTTGGTTATTATTATTATTATATTCTTGGTATTTTATTTTCTTTGGAGCTTGTATTAATGCAATACCCTACTTTCAAGAATGAATAGAAAAACAGATAACATATCAATAAGAAGAAAATGGAAGGTTTGAACAACTTTGTAGACCAACTGGATGTAATAAACATACAAAGAGTGTTCCTAATATCTTGGTATGTTCTTCTCAGTGACTTATGGAACAGTCTCTATGATAGAACATGTTACATGTTAGGTCACAAAGAAAGTCTTTTTTTTTTCTTTTATTCTTGCAATTGGGCCAAGGCCAGGTTTGAACTTGTCACCCTTGGTATATGAGCCGGTGCACTACTCGCTGAGCCACAGGCGTCACCCACAAAGAAAGTCTTAATAATTAAAAATGAAAATTATACCAAGTATCTTTAATGACATAATGAAATGAATCTAGAAATAATGACAGAATAGAAACTTGAAATTTTATGAGTATAAGAAGAATAAACAACACAATCCCAAACAACCCTAACAATGGTTTAAAAAAGAAAATTAGAAAATATCTAGAAACAAATGAAAATGGAAATAAAATACATCAAACTTCCAAGATGCACCTAAAGAATCAAGGAGGGTTTATGGCAAAAAGTTCCTGCATTAAAAATGACAAAAATTCTTCATGAAAAGCCACCTTATCTTGTACCTCATAGAACAAAAAAAAAAGAAAAAGAAAGAAGAAAGAAAAATAAAAATAAACTAAGCCCCTAGCTATCAGATGGAAGTAAATAATAAAATTAGACTGTAAAAAATAGAGTATAGAAAAACAATAGAAAAATCAATCTAATGAAAAAGTTGGTTTTTGAAAGGATCAACAGCATAGATTTCCAGAAATCCAGGAGGAATCAAATAAATAAATGAGAAATGAAAGAGTCTAAACACAACTGAAGCCACTGAAGGGAAAAAATTCTAAGAGAATCATACAAATAATTATAGGTCAATAAATTGTTTAACACAGAGGAAATGGGTAAGTTTCAAAAGACACACAAGCAGGGTGGCGCCCATAGCTCAGTGGGTAGGACGCCAGCCACATACACCCAGGTAGTGGGTTCAAACCCAGCCCAGGCCAGCTAAAACAACAACTGTAACAACTGCAACAACAGCAACAACAAAATAGCCAGGTGTTGTGGTGGGTGCGTGTGGTCTCAGCTACTTGGGCAACTGAGGCAAGAGAATCACGTAAGCCCAAGAGTTGAGGTTGCTGTGACACCTTGGGTGACATCTTGAGACTTTGTCTCAAAAGCAAGCAAACAAACAAAACACACAACAAACTAAAACTGAAACTGAGTCATGAAAAAAATATGAACAAACCTGTAACTCATAAGATTGAATCAATAATCAAAAACATTTCAAAAAACAAAAGCTTAAAACCAGACAGCTTTATGAAAGAATTCTGCCAAATCATTAAAGAAGAAACAATATCAATCTTCAAACTCTTCCAAAACTAAGAATAGTAAGGAACCATTTTAAACTCATTTAATGAGGCCATCATTACTCTCATTACAGACAAAGACATTCCAAGAAATAAAAACAAACAAACATTACAGATGAATATTACTGAGGAATATAAATGCAAAAACCTTCAACAAAATACTAGCAAACCAAATTCAACAGTAGATCAGCAGATTGAAAGGAATCATACACAGTGATCAAGGGGAATTTGTTCCTGAGATGAGAGGATGAATCATGACAGAAAAATAAATGAAGGCAATATACCACATTAATAGAATGAAGGTTAAAAATAACATAATTGGCTCAACAGACATAGAAAAAACACTTAACAAACTTCAACCATATTTCATAATGAAAACAAACTAGAAATACATGTAGAATCTTAAGAGAAAAAAAAAGCCAGTGGGAGAAAATAGTCCGGTTTAACAAATTTTCCTCGGTATAAGGTAAAATATACAAAAGCCAATTATACTTGTATCTGATAATTTAATTGAAATGAAGGAAATAAGTACCATATATAATAACATCAAACACATGAAACACATAGGGATGAATTTACAAAAATACATATAAGACCTTTACACTAAAAATTATAAACTATCACTAAATAAAATTTCTAAAGACCTCAAGCAGAAGACACACCATGTTTCTGTCTCAGAATACTCAATGTTGTAACGTGCCAACATCCCCTAAATTATCTATAGATCTAATACAATTTCAAGTATACAGACTAAAAATAATCTAAATCACAGCAGACTGGTTTTTTTTTGTAAATTTTAGGGATGTGCTAGAAATTGAAATGTTAATGCCAATACAGTTTTATTTGAAGACTTAAATTTCTTGATCTAAGGAATTATTCTGAAATTAAAGTACCAAGAGACGATGTTGGGCTGAAGGTAGACATGTAGATGAATGGAACAAATTTGAGAGTCCAAAAACATGTCTAAACAATTCAGTTATAAACAGTTAATTTATTTTCAATATAGATTCCAAGAAAATCCCTCAGTGTAAGAATAGTCTCTATAATGACTGTTGGGCTCCAATAACTGGTTATCCATTTGGGAAAAAAAATAAACTTACTAAATGTAGAATAGAAATGTCTGCACACGCAAGGGTGACCCCTGGAGGGTGGCCTGTCCCCAGAGGCAAAGGCCTCCTGGGACAGTGACCCCATCAGAGCCCAAACTGGACTGAGAATGCCCGGGGCATATTCTCATGGCTCCAGCTTGTGTCATCACCCCTCAAGAGCCTCAATTGCCTTACAGTGGAGTGCCAGGAGAAAAAACTTCTTTTGGACACTGGAGCAACCTTTTCTGTACTTCTCTCTAATCCTAGTCTTTTGTCTCCCAAATCCATAACTATACAGGGGGTGTCTGGACGGCCGGTTACCAAATTTTTCGCCCAGCCTCTAAGCTGCAATCGGGAGGACTTGCTGTTCTCTCATGCCTCCCTAATCGTCCCTGAAAGTCCTACGCCCCGTTTGGGGAGGGACATACTAACTAAAACAGGAACTTTACCCTTCTGGAGATCTAGTCATGATCAAAACTCTTCC
>CAUYON010049975.1:0-11149 GCA_963573935.1 Arctocebus calabarensis
TATAGGCAAAACTTATTAAATGCAGAATAGAAATGTCTTCATACAATAACTAAGAAAATGCCATGAAGGCTATGTTAAATAGTTTGATGAAAACATTTCAGATTGTATATGAAACCAGCACATTGTACCCCTTGATTGCACTAATGTACGCAGCTATGATTTAATAAAACAATAAATAAATAAAAATAAAAAATAAAAATACAAAGCAACAAGAAAAAAACCCCACCAAATTTTGGCATTCTCATCCATCCAAGAAAACATTAACTAGAGTAAAAATGCCACGTTAGAAATGGCTGGAAATCTTTGTAAGTTAGATGTGTGATAGGAGTTAATACTCAGAATATATATGTATGTAAACTATACACATATATAGACAACTCCTAAAACACAACAGTAAAATCCAAATTATTTAAAAATTGACAAAAAAAGTCAATGAAGACTTTTTCAATGAAGATACATAAATGCAAAACAGTCATTTGAAAAAATGCTTAAAGTACCAATTGTTGAGAATTGCCAAGAAAAATCACAATGAAATATTACATCATGCTGACAATGATCTCTTATAGAGAAATTGGAACCTTTTTGAAATGTTGATGAGGAAAAACATTGCAGACACTGTTAAAATGTATAAAATTTTCTCAGAAAACTAAAATTAAAAGTTATTATTTAATTCAGCAATCTCATATCTGGGTATATATCCAAAATACTCATTGCAGAATGTGGAAGGTACATGTCCTCACTCACATTCATTGCAACATTATTCTCAAAAGTCAAGAGGTATGAGCAACGCACACATCAATGTCTGCTCCAATATAGACACAATGGAGGATTAGTCAGTGTTTTTTGTTTTTTTTTTTTTATGAGACAGAGTCTCACTATGTCACCCTGGGTAGAGTGCCATGGCATCACAGCTCACAGCAACCTCCAACTCTTGGGCTTAAGTGATTCTCTTGCCTCAACCTCCCAAGTAGCTGGGACGACAGGCTCCTGTCACAATGCCTGGCTATTTTTTTGTTGCAGTTGTCATTGTTGTTTAGCAGACCTGGGCTGGTTCAAACCCACCACCCTTGGTGTACGTGACTGGCACCATAACCACTGTGCTATGGGTGCCAAGCCAATTATCCAGTATTAAAAGAGAACATCTTGCCATATCCAATGATAAGAACAAACCTTAGGGCTATTATATTAACTTAGAAAGACTGAATGTGGTAAATTTTGTGTTTGCCAAAATTAAAGAATTTAATGAGATAACTTGTAGAGGATGCCAAGAGCCAGATGACCTGTGAGAAAGATGATTTGCACCTGAGGGGTGGGCCCTTGGGCAATTCATCCTCAGGTGTTCGTTGTGGAGAAACAGCCTAAGCCCATGGCCATCCTTAGGCACACAGTCGTTGTCTAATACTCCCCTCACCTGTCTTGTACTGTCTTAATAAAAGGCTACTGTGGAGGTTGCTCAGGACTACCCTGCAATCAAGTTTAACCCTCCTCCTGTACTTCTAATCCCTGTCAGACCTGATTCCTTCCTTCAGCAATTGAGACCAGGGCCATAGGGGCTGTGACATCTGGCATATTGGGCAGGATCCATCAGGGTACAACAGGACACTGGGGGCTTGCACTGAAGTGGAAAGAGACACTCAGAAGTAAGTAAAGCTTTTCCAGAGAGTGGGATGAATTTCAAAGGGAAACTCTGCTCAGGGCAAGTGGGACCTTTGGCCAATCTAGAATCTAGGGAACCTCACTTGGAATTAAGTGAGGCTTTTGGTAAATAAGCAAAGACATTTTGAAAAAACAATGGGTAACTTTCTGTTTGGAGATTCATGATAATTAAAAACTGAGGAAGAAGATGATGTTTAAGCAGAATTTGAAAGTGAAGAGAATGGTGAGGTTCAGTGGGAATCTGGACCTATAGGCGAAAAGCCTACAAGTATACCTTTAAATGGTTTCATTTTGTGAAGGCAAGTTTAAAGTCTTTTGTGAGTTAGAAAGGAAAAAATCCTGGACAGAACTCTATATGTGGCTTAGAACCTAATCATGTACAAATGATTAAAGGCTGAGCTTCCTGGAGGCAGGTCTACAGGCAGTTACCTGTACATCTCAGGAATTTCCAGACTACTCCCTAAAGATGATTAACTGCCTCCAAATGGTCTGTTAAAGGATCAGGCATTTAAACCGTTTATTTCCCCAGAACCTTGTTTTGTGATTTTGTTTTTGATTATTTAGCGTAAGAATAACTTTAGTAAAGTGGTTGTCAGTTAATCTGGTTAAACCTTAGCCCAAAAGAAGAGCTTTGAATAATGTTAGTAAAGTGGTTATCAGTTAATCTGGTTAATCTATAGGCCATAGGTGCCAGGCAGTAAAAGGCCTCGGGCCACAGTTTAAGTCATATGTTTATTAATTAAGTTATGTGCCTATATAAGCTTTGGTGGAAGAAATAAAGTCTCTGTTTGCCTGAGTGAGCTTTCAGCCTCCTTATTCTCTGACATTTCATGAGCCTCAACCTCTGTGGCTCTGCCCATGCAATAAACATTGACACAACATGGACCTAAGGAGAAATGGTAATCAAGAGCATATGAAAGTTTTTCTGTTTCTTCCTCAGAGGAGGAACTATATGCTACAGACATGAATAAGCAAGAAATTACCTCTATGGCCATTATGGATGCTCAGATAAAACAATTGGAAGACCAGGTAAATAGTCTCACAGTTGGAAATGCCAACTTAGAACACTCAATATTGCTCTAAGAGCCTCCCTATGTAAATGAACTGCCTGTGGCTTCTGTTATGAAGGCTGTGTTAGAAGGGCATAAAACTGGTGACTTCCAGTTACAGTCATTGATATTCCTCCCAATCCACAGCATCCTCTAGGGGCCCAACTGTTTGATCACCATATGATCACCTTTGTAGTTCTAAAAGATTTGAAACAGGCCATAGCACAGTATGGTATGCAGTCCCCATTTTCTAGAGGTCTGTTACAGGGGCTTGCACAAGAGCAGCAGCTCATTCCTTATGACTGGGACATGATAGCCAGAACTGTTCTTGAGTCTGGACAGTATTTATAGTTCAAAACCTGTTGGAAGGAGGAGGCTGACCTGATGAGTCACCAAAACCACCAGAGAGGAGTCCCTATAACATCAGAACAGATCACTGGTTCTGCTCAGTGGCTGGGGATTCTGAATCAACTTCAGTACAATGACATAGCCATAGTCCAGACAAAGATGTGTTGTCTTAGGGCCTGGGAAAAGGTTCAGGCTCCTTGAGATATCTCTAAATCTTTCATTAAGATAATGCAATTGGGGAATGAAACTTATACTGACTTTCTAGCCCCATTAAAAACTGAAGTCCACAAGGCCGTTACCTAGTCAGAGCTCAGAGACATGCTTTTCCAAACTTTAGCATTTGACTCTGAGTGTCAAAAGGCTTTGTGACCTTTGAGAGCACAAAATGCTCCCTTAGAGGAATATATACAGGCATGTGCTGATATAGGAATGGAATCCCACAAGGATAATTTACTTGCTGCTGCTTTAAAAGAAGGGGTCAATCCATACTGTCCTAGATGTCATAACTGCAGAAAATTGGGACATAGGAGAAGATTGTTGGAAAGAGAAGATCTATTGAAAAAGCAATGACCAAAAGACTTATAGCAAATGGAAACCCAATGGGTTGTGTCCCAGGTGTAAGAAAGCACCCCTTTGGGCAAGTGAGTGCCACTCAGTTTGATAAAAAGGGAACACCTTTCTTGTAGGAAAACTAGTAGACAGGCCCAAGCTGGGCCCGCAGACAAAGAATTCAGGTCTGAGACTTCACCAGTAGCTTCACTTTGTTCAGTGTCTTTTATACACCACTTCAGGCAGTGTTGCTTTGAACTTACTGGCATATGATAATGTCCTTTTGCTTCCCAGCATGGGAGCAAATGAATTGAAAACAGGAGTGTGTGGTCCTCCTCCCCCAGGTACTGTTGGATTATTGCTTGGGAAAAGTGAATTAGCATCTCTGGGAATATTTGTCCACACAGGTGTTATTGATGGTAATTACTTAGGGGAAATAATAGATCATGATCTCGATAAACCAACCAACTCAAATTTTGGCCAGACAAAAGATTGCTCAGTTGCTACTCTTACCATCCATTAAGTTACAAGGTATTGGGGAAAAACATACTGATGAGCCTGGTAACACAAGCCATATTTTCTGGCAAATGTCTGTTGATAAGAGTAGGCCTCAATTGACTCTTACTCAGAAGGGTAAAACCTTTACTGGCCTGTTAGTTTCAAACCAATGTTTCAGTTATGGCTCTAAATCAGTGATCCAGGGAATGGCTGAAACAAATTGTTGATATTACTTTTATCAGCATCAAAACTCTAGATTCAATCTTTCAGAGTATTTTGCCTTTGACCCTCTTGGGGTCAGATAAGCAGACTGCTCAAATCCGACCACATATAGCCGACATTACTATTAACCTATAGGGTTGTGATTTGCTCCAGCAATGGAATGCTGTGATAACCATACCATCCCCTCATGTTAATTTCTTGCAAATGTCAAATTTAGCATAGAGGCCACTGCCCCGAAATAGCTCTCAGGTTATCCTGGAAGAGTAGTAATGCAGTGTGGGTGGAGCAGTGACTGTTAACTATGGAACCACTGCATGCTTTAAAATTACTAGTACAGGAACAATTGGAGCAAGGGCATATCAAGCCCTCTACCAGCCCTTGGAATTCTCCTGTGTTTGTGACAAGAAAGAAATCAGGCAATTGGAGAATGCTCACTGACCTTCACAAAGTTAACAGAACTATTATACCCATAGGATCCCTGCAATTAGGACTTCCTTTACCCTCTTATTCTTTCCAATTGGTATTTGTATGTTGTTGACTTAAAGGATTTTTTTTGTTTGTTTGTTTGTTTTTTTACCATATACCTGCCTCCTGAAGATCGATCACATTTTGCCTTTCCTGTTACTATCTATAATCTGCTGAAGCTTCCCAAGCTTTACCAGTGGAAGATTCTGCCATAAGCAATGACAGAAAGACAGCTGCAGTACACTACTGGATGTCTCTCATTCATTCACCATCCTCTCTAATACAACAACCTGTTTTTTTATAGAAAACCTGACATCTCAGAGTGGAAGCCTGGTAATGTACTGCATTGGAGTCGAAGTTTTGCTCATATTATTACAAAACATCGAGAGAAGCAGTAGTTACCAGCCTGCTGGATTAAGCCTTGACATGAGCAGGAAACCTTGCCAGGGCTTTAACAAATTTATTTTCACTAACTTTTCTCTTATTCACAGGACCCTGATTTTTGGAGCCTAGGTAATTTCATAATAGAGAAACCCTGGATCAATCTCCCCTGTGGGAACTCTAGCTGCCTCTCCCATATCACCTTCCATCATCAGCAGGAAGCAGTTAAGAGCAGTCAGTGTCCTGTTTCCCTAAGAGGCAGTTGGAGCATCTGTGCAGAGTGGGAAGATTGATACAAGATTTCAGTATTTTGGACTGAATAACAAGCCCCAAGCTTGTTATTTAGCTTAGTTATTTAAGCTTAGTATGCATTCTCTCTAAACCTTAGGAAGTTACATACTAAACCTTAGGAATTTACTTACAACAAAGACATCAAACAGCAGGCTTCAGGGTAATGGTTATACTGGTATTAGCTAAGGTAAGAGAACTTCACTTGTTGGATTTATATCTGTTTCAGTCGGCACCTGATCTTTACTTAAAGTTATTCTGTTCTTTGGAAAGGGTCAGAATTTGGTACAGCTCTTTCCCCACCTAACATAACTTCAGGTGGTGGTTAATACTTCCCATGGAAGCGTCATGGGCCCTATAGGACAGCCTGGAGCATGTAGTTGGGTGGTGATGACCACAAAGGAGACATGTTTTCCCCTTTGCCTAGTTTGGCTGAAATAGTTTCCCTTATATCCGGATTCGTTCTGTTGGTATAATTTTGCTATACTTACATGCCCTTTTGTTTCTTTTACTTAGCAGGCAGGAAAGCTCCTCATTGAGGAGAATGGCTGAAATAACCAACAACAGATTTTCTCCCTTGCCCATCCTGAAATGTCTTTAATACACTAGAGGCGGGGAATGTAGAGGACGCCAAGAGCCAGATGACCTCTGAGAAAGATGATTGGCAGTTCGGGGGTAGATCCTAAGGCAATTCATCTTCAAGTATTCATTATGGAGAAAGAACCTGAGCCCAGGGCCATCCTTAGGCCTGCAGTCATTGTCTAATACTCCGTTCACCTGTCTTGTACTGTCTCAATCAAAGGCTACTACAGAGGTTAGTCAGGGCTACCCTGCATTCAAGGTTAGCCAGCCTCCCACAAGCTTGTACTTCTAATCCTCATCAGGCCTGGTTTCTTCCCGCAGTGATTAAGACCAGGGCCATAGAGGCAGTGACAATAACTAAAATAGTTATAAAGTTTCCCCCCAATTACCTGAAAATTGCAAAACGTTTTTCCTCTCAAAAAGAGAATATAGATTTATCAATATGGCCAGGCTCGGTAGCTCACACCTGTAATCCCAGCACTTTGGGAAGCTGAGGTGGGTGGATTGCTTGAACTCATGAGTTTGAGATCAACTTGAGCCAGAGTGAGACCCCATCTCTAAAAATAGCCAGCTGTGGTGGCAGATGCCTGCAGTCCCAGCTACTTGGGAGCCTGAGCAAGAGGATCCTGAGCCCAAGAATTGGAGATTGCTGTGAGCTATGATACCATGGCACTCTTCCCAGGGTGACAAAGTGAGACTCGGTCACAAAAAAAAAAGAAAAAGAAAAAAATTACAAGTGAACAAATGGTAAAATTAAAACTCTTATCATGAGTATTTACCTTGATGGGATATAATAACCATTGAAAACCACCAAGGAGAAAAAAAATGTAAGATAACACATATGCCAGGCATAGTGGCTCAAGCCTATAATCTCAGCACTTTGGGAGGCCAAGGTGGGCCGATCGCCTGAGCTCACAGGTTCAAGACCAGCCTTAGCTAGAGTGAGATGCCATCTCTAGAAATAACTGGGTGTTGTGGCCGGTGCATGTAGACTCAGCTACTCAGGAGGCTGAGGCAAGTAATTGCTTGATCTCAAGAGTTAGAAGTTGCTGTGAGCTATGACACCAGGGCACTCTACTGGGGGCAACAAAGTAAGACTCTGTCTCAAAACAAACAAAAAACTCATAAACAAATTTTGGGTAATATTTATAGGAAAAAACACAGCTATAATTAATAGTAAACATATAGTAAATTCATATTTTAGTTGAACCACATATTGAAGTATATATGAGTTATGATTTCATCTAATATTATAATACATAGGTCAAACCAAACACACAATAAATTGAGGTTGAAAAGCCTACCCTGAATAAAATACACACTATTATGAAATTGCAAAACAAGAATAAAAGAAGTAGACATGAAATTCTGTATACAACATTGCTGTAGCATTTAAAAGCTTTTCTAGTCACCTTGTTGGCTCAACCTGTAATTCTAGCACCTCAGTAGGTCAAGGTGGGAGGGCTGCTTGTACTCAGAAGTTTGGGATCAGTGGCTTATGCCTGTAACGCTAGCACACGGGGAGGCTGAGTCAGGTGGATTGCTTGAGCTCAGGAGTTCAAGACCAGCCTGACCAAAAGTGAGACCCCACCTCTACTATTTGGGAGGCTGAGATAAGAGGATTGCTTAAGCCCAGGTATTTGAGGTTACTGTGAGCTATGACACCATGGCACTCCACCAAGGGCAAGAATGTGAGACTCTGTCTTAAAAAAGTGTGAGATCAGCCTAAGTAACAGACAGACCCCATCTCATAAAAGAAGCAAAATATAGCCAGGAGTTGTGTTTGGCACCTGCAGTTCCAGTTATTTGAGAGGTCGAAGCAAGAGGATTGCTTAAACTCAGCTATTTTGAGTTATTTTCAGTTATATTGGTGCTACAATTTTCTTGCCTGAGTAACAGAGTGAGACTCCATCTCAAAAATAATTTTATTTTCCTAGATAAGTACAATATTCCACTGTGACTGAATCTATGCAAAGCAGGCATTTCGTTTAATAGTAGTTAACATTTTATTGAATGATAGCAGGTATTTTGAATGTTTCATGTAGTATATGGCAATAAAATTTTATAGAAAATGCACAATTTATTAATACAAGGTACTTATCAGAAAATAAAATTTTTTTTGAGACAGAGTCTCACTATGTTGCCCTGGGCAGAGAGCTGTGGAGTCACAGCTCACAATAACCTCTAATTCTGAATTTAAGTGATTCTCTTGCCTCAGCCACCTAAGTATCTGGGACCACAGGTGCCTGCCACATGCCCAGCTCTTTTATTTGTTATAGTTGTCATTGTTGTTTAGCAGGCTCAGGCTGGGTTCAAATATGCCAGGCCTGGTGTATGTGGCTGGTGCCCTAACTGCTGAATTATGTGTGCCAAACCAGAAAATTTTAATAAATATTTGTGTTGTGAACCAGTGTGGTAAAGGAGAGAGAACCAGAGTGGAATTGGTGGGGAATGAGGAAAATACAGCACAAGAGAAGCCACAGAAACAAAGGATGGGACTGGGAAGACTGACTGAGCTGATGGCTACAGCCTACCCCAAAGCACAAAATCAGCTTCATTTTATAGTATCTTTACAGGGTCATCCAGAGGAAGTAACATAGACAAAATGGGGAAGTAGCATGAACAAAAGACATAGTTTTGGTCTTACAGTACAATGTGAAAATGTAAATGACTTTAACAAAGACAAACCATCTTGTTAATAGTTTCTGCTCAACTTCAATAACATATGACAAGGAGAAAGAAGGGAGAGATCTCAAGGATGTCTGCATAGTTAACAGAATAAAAGAAAAACTATGTGACTTAGTGATTACTACTTAACTTTGTTAGCATATGTCAAGGAGAAAGAAGAGAGAGATCTCAAGGATCTCTGCATAGTTAACTAGACAAAGAAAGGACTACATGACTTCTAGCAAAGGGAGCATGAAGAAAGGAAAATGGCTGTTTCAGGAATAGAGGGGAAGCAATTGAGGGTTTATTGTCTAAATGTTCCCCAGGCTGTGAGTGCTCTGCCATCTCACAGCTCACTTTCTATGTATTTGAAAACAGCAAAGATAATTTGCATTATATTATTAACATATTGCTATTTTTACAAAAACCAGCATGGCTGTATTTCACTCTTTAGAAGAAATCAAAAGTCTTACTTTTGGGGGGTATTATTAAATCTTAGCTGTGTATAATATTGTAATCATGGAGTACAATGTGCTGGTTTTATATACAATTTGAAGTATTTTCATAAAACTGGTTACCATACCCTTCTCAGCATTTTCTTAGGTATTGTGTTAAGACATTTATATTATACACCTAGTAAATTTCACATGTACCCTTGTAAGATGCACTGTAGGTCTGATCCCACCAATTACCCTCCTTTCATTAGAAAGCTATAATTTGGTTTCATACTAGGGCGGAGTACTACTGGATACTTTTTCTTCCATTCTTGAGATACTTTTCTCAGAAGAATATGTTCGAACTCCAATCATGTAAACATGTAAGAGTCTCCATCTTCCTTTAAGGCTGCATAATATTCCAAGGTGTACATATACCACAATTTAATAATGCATTCATGGGTCGATGGACACTTGGGCTTCTTCCATGACTTAGCAATTATGAACTAGGCTGCAATAAACATTCTGGTACAAACATTTTTGTTATAAAGTTATTTTTTGTCTTCTGGCTATTACCTAGTAGAGGAACTGTAGGATAGAATTTCATTTCTGTTTTTAGATCTCTAACTGTTCTCCAAACATCTTTGCAAAAGGAACACATTAGTTTGCATTCCTACCAGCAGTGTAGAAGTGTGTGTTCCCTTTTCTCCACATCCATGCTAACATCTCTGGTTTGGGGTTTTTGTGATGTGGGTTAATCTTACTGGGGTTAGATTATATATCAAAGTAGTTTTGATTTGCATTTCTCTGATGATTAAGGATGATGAGCATTTTTTCATGTGTCTATAGGCTGTGCACCTGTCTTCTTCAAAGAAGTTTCTCTTCAAGTCCCTTGCCCACCCCTGAGATGGGATCACTTGTCCTTATATTGCTAATATGTTTGAATGCTCTATGGATTCTGGTAATTAAACTTTTGTCAGAGACATAACCTGCAAATATCTTCTCCCATTCTGAGGCCAGTCTGCTTGCTTTACTTACTGTGTTCTTGGCTGTGCAGAAGCTCTTTAGTTTGATCAGGTCCCAGTAGTGCATTTATGATGCTGCTTCAATTGCCTGGGGAGTCCTCCTCATAAAATATTCACCCAGGTTGATTTCTTCAAAAGTTTTCCCTGCACTTTCTTCTAGTATTTTTATAGTTTCATGTCTTAAGTTTATATCTGTATTTCTACTGTATATCTCACATCTTAGAGGGCTGCAAATTCTTGCCTCAATGTGTCAAAATCTTTCGTGATTTTGTCTTTAAATTCATTGAATTCTTGAGGAGCCAAGATGGTGGCCGAGTAACAGCTTCCTTGAAACTGGGCTCGGTGAGACTGGGGAGAGAAGACTTCAGGCATCTCTGGCTGGTAAGATCTGCCCAGAAACATCCCTTTGGGGATACAGGGAGACAGCGTGAGACTTCTGGACCCCCTGAGGAAGGCAAAAGCAGTGGAGATCTGGCAAGTGGTTGCATGTGCTTGTTTGGTCTAATCCTGCTGGCAGCTGTGACTACAGCACCAGTGAGATTGCAAACTGCAAAGGCCTTACCTGTGAGCTGTTTGGGTTTCTTTTGGACTTGGCAATCGGTTGAACTGCTTTGAGAGAACTGGGCAGCAGTACAGAGGTTTTGAGTGTTGTCTGGGGTTCCAGACTGAGCCACCAAGCCAGAAAGAGCTACCAGTGTTTGGTTGTGGGCTGTGTGGAGCCATCGTAGGAGAACTGCCCCGGCAAGCTCCGCCCTCAGGGTCGCAGAACAACCATCGGGTGGGAGTGAGTAATCTAGTGACTGAGCAGCCTAAAGGTGGGGACTGAGATGCCTTGCAGCCTTAGCCCTCGGGGCATTGGGTGAGCCCAGTTTCGGCACACTGGGTAAGTGAATAGCCACTTAAGGAGTGATCCCAGCCACAAGCGCTTTCCTGGGAAAGCTTCTGCTTAGCCCAAGTTTGCGATTTAAAGTGCCTTCTAAACAGG
>CAUYON010049977.1:0-17192 GCA_963573935.1 Arctocebus calabarensis
GCAGTTAGATCGAGTCTTCGCCCCTTTTCCCCAACAGCAGTTGGAGTTTCTACTCAGAGAGGGAGAATTGATGCAAGACAATTGGCGCCCTAGCCAGCTCAGCGGGGCTGGCGGACCTTCTGCCTCCTCCTTGGCAGTGTCAGTGGTGTGGCAGCCAGCTGAAGAGCCGGCGAGCTGGATGACAGGCAAGGAGGGGGACCTCCAACCTCCACCAGAGGCTCCAATTGCCAAAAAGGCTGGACAACTGCCGAGGAGACACCTGTGCCTTGGTGTTTCTTCATTTCACACTTAGGACTAAATGTGGAAACCCCACCTCCTATGCCTAGGTCAATTTCTTGTGAATTTCCTAGGCCTCAATTCCATGAATGGACTGTATCCATTCATTGAAACATTCATTCACCTTGCCCCTGGTGGAAGGGACTGTATTCATTCATTTCCTGGCCAAGGAACCCATACACCTATATATACCCTGAGACTAAAGGCCTAAAGGAGGAGATGGGGAAAGATTAGAAGAGAAACGGAGAGAGCTTCTCTCTCTCCCCACTAGAATTTTCTCCCTCTACCAGGTGCCTTAATGTTTTCTGTATTCTTTTCTGTGAATAAATTCAGTCTTACAAAAAAAAAAAAAAGAAAAAGAAAATCTTGCCTTAACCTTGAGTGTATGTCTTCTTTCCTGAAATTTCCACATAGTGGTTCTTATTGTGCCCCAAACACATCACATGCCCACTATTTACTAGACATTGTACTAACAAGTTCACATAAAGTCCCTTTACTCTTCCATTAATCATTCTTCCAATAGTCACCATCCTTATGATCCCATAATCCTCTCCTGTGCAAATTTCCCCAGTTCCAGCCACAATTTCCCAGTTGATATGACTTTAGTATCTTGATTTTTCATTCACTCTGTTCTTGGAGAAACTAAGGAAACTCAGAGCCACATGTTGAGTTCCTCTCTGTGCCCTTGCATGCAGTGTTTTCTGAGATAAACGGGGACAGCTGCTCAGTCTCAGAAAGGGCAGACATGGGCTTAGGGAAACGGTGAACACTTCCCCGAAGCTCCAGCTCCAGCCCCAGTAGGCCCATGTCCCCTGCTTTACCTGCAAGCCAGTTTCAAGGGAAGCTACTATTGAGCCTCCCAGCTACTTAAACATTAAACCTGAGAGCAGAAGGCATTCCACGCACCTTCAGAAGGTTCTTACCAGCACTGTCCGATCCTCAGGCCCAGGTTATTATCTGTAGGGCAAACAACATGTAACTTCTTGCCTGGATTCCATGATCTATTATAGTTATTTTCAAGCAAAGGCTGCCAGGATGTGAATATATTTGTGTATTTCAGCTGACCAGGTCTGTTTCCTCTGGAGAACACCAAGAGTACCAGGAGGAGATAGGATAAGAGGGAGAAATGACCCAAGAAGCCAGGATACAGATATCCAAATCAAAACTGTATCGCTGGGAGCCAGTCCCTCGCCTCACACCTACCAAAATACACCCAGCTAGCCAAGTGCTTCTGTCCTTTGTTATCTGCAGAGACGAATCTCTGATGAAGATATACTTGAGTTAATCGCTGTCTCTGCACAGCTGAAAGTACTTCACAGCTACTCCTTAATTATGTGATTTTCTTTTCAAAGCCCATCCGAAGATTTCAGACATCCTACCAGGCTCTTGTGAGTGCCTTTGGCTACAAAACATACCTGTTCATATCAGGTAACCTTCCTGCATCTCTGTACCCCCAAGTGACTATTCGTGCTTTGGGGCCCACTCTGCATCTTACAGAGGCTTCCATCCTAAAATTGATTGAAATTATTTCTCTATACAAATGTCTTCCACGATCATCATCTATGAGTGAGGGAAGGGACTTTATTTTGTCTTTGTATTTGCAGGATCCAGTATAATTTCTGACATGTAGAAAAAATTCGATCAGCACTGATGAACTTCTTATAATAGTCCAAAAACTACTGAGTCAATGTTTTTGACCTTACTCACTCCTTGCACAAGTGGCTTTGGTATATGTCAAAATCATCTGGAAAGCTTTTCAGAAATAGAACCCACAGATCTATTGATTCTACTAGTATTGGTGAGACCTAGAAAATTGCATTTTTTTGGGGGGGGGGGCCAGGGCTGGGTTTGAACCTGTCATGTCTGGCATATGGGGCCAGTGCCCTACTCCGTTGAGCTACAGGCACTGCCCTGAAAATTGCATTTTTAATAAGCACCCCAGATGATTCTGATGTGGGTGCTCTTTACAGCACATGTAAATAAACAGTCACTAACCCACCCCCTTCTTTTCCACTATGCTCTGGGTCAGGTAACTTATACTTCATACCCATAAAATTGGTAGCCTGGTAAATCAACGACAAATTGCAAATATAGTACATCTGGTATTAAGCAAGGCAGGTGAGAAAATCTCTTATGAGGTAGGTGCAATTAAATAAATTAATAGCTGGTTAGACACTATCAGTCAGAACAGGAGAGGCTATGGTGCAGTAACAAGCAACCACAAAAATCCCAGGGGCTTCCTGTAGCAAAAGTGTACTCCTCACTCAACGGACTTGGAGAGGTCTCAGTCTACCTGCAGTCACTCGAGAGCCAGGCTAATAGAAGTTCCATATCAATGTGGGTTTCCAGAGTACACATCAGAGAGAAAAGAATGTGACAAGTCTGATACTGGGTCCAGGGCTTTGGCCTGGGAGTGACAAATGCTCACATTTCATGCGTCAAAGCAAGTCCTGCGTCCACACCCAAACTCCAAGGGGGAGTGCAATCGGAGCGTGTGTCTGGAGGACAGGATAGCCTGAACACTGGTGAACAGCAACTGTGACTACCCCAGCCTCACACCCAGTGTAACACCAGAGAGAGGCATCAGAGAGCCTGGCACAAGGCAGGCGCTCAGTGAATATTTATCAGATGAATAAAATGAGAAAACACAGCACTTGTGTTGGTAAACAGCTAATACTATCTTTCTGCTTTGCAAAGCTGTTCATATTCTGTTTTAATGTTTTTTGTTACAGAGTAGAAACAGATTACAGAATGTCTGTTGGTGTGACTATGAACTCATTTAGAAAAAGTTATAATGTACCCATACACACAAGGCACAGTTACACATTCTACAAAAAGAAAGGAATATTGGGAAGGGTGTTCCACCAAAAGTTGTTGGTGGACTGTTCCAGGCTGGTGGCTTTTATGTATTTTTTGAAATTTTATTTTCCAATGTTGTTTGACATACTTTCACTAAGCCTGATAATCAGAAACCAATAATAAAGTAGCTTCTGTTTAAAAAAAAAAAAGAATATACAGATCCACATTATAAGAGGATGAAATAGTCAATACTAGGAAAAACATGCATGGCAGAAAATGAAAAAAAAAATAGTCAGTATATATTCTGAAATAAAAGCAAGTTTAAAAGGTGACCTAAGATAAAAGGCTGACTCCCTGCCCAGGGATAGTCTATAGATCTTACAACCTATGTTTAAGTCTCTGATTTATTCAAGTGCCACATAGTAGGCATTCAATAAAGTTTGTTGAATCAAAAATTGATGTTAAAAGTTATCCATGATATATTTTTTTTTAATTTTTATTCAATCATAATTGTGTACATTGGTGCAATCATGGGGCCATGATATATTCTTATGGGGAAAAGGCAATTACAAAACCATAAAAACAAAATGACATTATTTTTTGGAAAAACATAGCATCTATAGAATAGAACAGACACAGTAGTGCAGGGGAACATACAGCAAAAGTTTCACCATGTCTTTCTGTGGGTGACGGACTCTTACATAACTTCTATTATCTGCTTGTAAACTTTTTGATTTCCCTTTCAAAAGACAAAAATATCCTGCATGTATTAATTTTGCAGCCAAAAAATAAATGCCTGTATCTTTCTTTTTATTGAAAAAAAAACTATAAAAATAAAATATCAACCAGGAGCCTACAGAGATCATCCGAGAAATCTAATGCATGCTAGGACAAATTTCTAATGGGAAACGGGTCTGCAAGGGTGTTACAGCATCACAATTGTAAAATCGAGTTTTGGATACAGATAGACAAAGGTATAGCTTCTGGTTCTACCAGTGATTTCCTCCCTCATCTCTGAAGTCCATTGCTCACCATTTAAAATCAGAAGCCATGTAGCATTTGGCTCAGTCCCTGAATGAGCATGGTAAGTACTAGCTATTATTCTTTATTTAATCCTTGTAAGAACACTGATAGGAAGACCTCACTATGCCCATTTCCCAGATAAGGAAGGCAAGTGTCAGGAATATTAGGTTTCTTTTGTCCAACCAGATGTAAATCTAAGATTTTTACCGAGTCGGCCTGGCAGGAGAGCCCATGACCTTGCACCACACTCCAACTGCTGTCAGTACAAACAGCATGAACAGCAGGATTTGTCTGCGAGAGCGAAAGACCCCGCGTACATGAGAACATTTCTTCCCTCCTTTTATCTTTAAGAACCATGAAGAGCCTGCCTAGGATCACAGAGAAATGGAGTTGCAAGAGTATTTTAGAACACTTCGAGATAAGGAAATCGAGGTCCAGGGAGGCGAATGGACTTTGCTGAAGTGGCACCTCTGGGCGAAGCCTGACAGCTGGCTCGGCATATTTCAGCGCACCCCCCTGGGCCAAGTCCTCCTCACATCCCTCTCCGTGGGTCTGTGCAGGCCTGGAGGACCATCTCCTCTCAGCTGCCTTTTCCCCAGGGCAAAGAGCATCACTCCTTGCAGTTTCCTTCCAGGGCACTTATCCAAGCCTTTAATCATGTCCACAGGCCCTTCTTGTTTTTGCTTTTTAAAAAACCCTTAGAGTCTGAAGCCCAGCTAAAAAGCGGCTTCATATAAAGAATGATGCTTGAATTGGGAAAGAAGCACACGCCTGTCCGTGGGCAGTCGCAATGAGGTAAGAGGAAGACTATGATGACTGCCTCCCCCAGACATCCCGTCTGGCAAGTGGGCACACAAGGGCCAGGCCAGCCAGAGGGAGTGAAAGGAAAAATGAAGTCTTAATCTCCACAGAGCCTGGGGAATAAGGCTGCTTGAAAAAAAAAAACGTGATCCTTGCAAAGATAAGATGGACACAGAGGATTCAATAAAACTACTAGTTTACTATGAAAACATTTGCACTGTTTTCTGCAGTGTTCTCCCAACACGCCCCCAACCTCAATCACCCCTGTGCTCGTGTGTGCACACAGGTATGTGCAAGCAGCTGCTGTTGTTATCATCATCACTACATGTTCCAACTCAAGGCATTTAAACATTTTTGTCTGTGCTCTGAGTTTAGGGGCATCATTCTTGTCTGAAGACCATCTCTTCACATATCTCCTCCCCCCCCCCCACCCCGCCAACCTTCATTATCTCATCCCAAGAGAAAATCACTTGATAATGAAGGAGTAGAATTCAGGTCAATTCTACATCTATACCAAAGAGAAACTGACGCAACCTGTCAATGTTTAGTAGAAAGGTTTCTAACATGGAAATCACGAGCTCTCAGCTTTATTTGCTCACCTCCCAAAATGTTGTGACCTCAAGCAATCACTCCACCTCCTCAGATCTCACCTGCTTCTACTCCAAAACTTTGCCTACCAGAGGGGCAGGTGCCTAGGTCAAATAAGTGGTTCATGGCTTCTCTTTCTGTTCTGTGGCTCATTTACTTAATCAAAAATATGTACTAAGCTCTACTAGGTGCCGGGGTGTTGGGAATACATCTGTGAACAATCCAGACAAGCCCCGTTTGCAAGGCAGGTGGTGGAGTATTGGAAGGAAACGCTGAGTCAAGAAACAGAATGAAAAGCAGTAAGGAAATGCTGTGCTTAATAGAGTGGTCAGGAAAGGCTGACCTGAGACAAGGTCGCCCTTCAGCTATGTGGATTCTGGGAGAAAAAGAATTACAAGAAGCAGGAAGAACCAGCACATTCTCTGAGTTTATGAACTCAGCCATGAGCACATTTCGAAGGAGACAAGATGTCTCCCAGAAGCCTGCTTCCTTTCGAACTTCTAGGAGCGTGAGGGCCGGGCCAGCCCTGTTGTGGAAAGGCCAAGCCTTGAGAATGAGGAGAAAGAGACACCACCTTTTTTGCCTCGCTTCTTCCAGGACTAGATGGAATGTAGCTGTCAGTTTGTGGGCAGGGATTTTCCCAGAGCCCAGCTTCAAACGAGCCCTCTTTGTTCCAGCAAGTATTTCACGCAGAGAGCCCTGGAAACAGTTCCTCCATCCTCTTCCAGCTTCTCGGAGGATAATAACGGCTCTTCCAAAGCAACTCAGAAAAGAAACCTTCCCACTGGACACTCCCAGCTTGGTTCAGAGAAACCCGAAGCGTGTTTCCTTGAGTGGCGCTTCGAAGGCAGAGGGCTAGTGTGCCTGAAAGGAAACCAAGCAAATAAACAAGCAAAAAGTCCTGCTCCGATTTTGTGCCTGCCTACAAGGATGCCCCAAATTTCCAGTAGGTATCCTTCCTTTGAATTAAAACTGAAGTCTCATTCAGAAAAGTGCACATACAGCACAGTGCTGATAACAGATTAGAATGCTGTCTGCTTTTAACACTCGTAGTGGGTGGAATCACAGCCCTCCCCCAAAGAATATGCCTACATCCTGTCCCCCAAATCTGTGACTGTGTGACCAGGGTTCTTATACGTGGGAAAGAGAGCAAAACACACACACACAGGGTGAGGTCGTGTGAAGATGGGGGCAGAGATGAGGGTTGGCAGCCACAAACCACAGATTGCCTGGGGCCACCAGAAGCCAGAAGAGGCAAGAGAAGATTTTTCCCTGGAGTCTGTAGAGTGTCAGCCCCTGCCAACATCTTGATTTCAGACTTCTGCCTTGCAGAGGTGGGAGAGAATACATTTCTGTTGGTTTTAGACACCAAGTGTGCGCTAATTTTTATGGCAACACCAGGAAACTAATACAACACCTTAGCGTTCATTTCTTGTATTAGCGTCTGTGCTTTCCTGGACCCAAAAGCCCTGGAGCCTGGGCACCTGCAGGGCCAAAAGCCTTGGGGCCTGGGCACTTGTCATCCAGGCGGGAAAAGCAGAGTGAAGAGCAAGCCCAGGTAGGACGTGGGATGTGGCAAAGAGTCAGCAGCACGGCACTACAGGGAACAGAAAGTTGTGGCTCCGGGGCAAGTGGCCCCAGCAGGAGAGGCAGCACCAGCCAGAGGGCATCCAAGGCCAAGGACCGCCAGCCCCACAGGCTGAAGCCTGACCTTGATAGTTTGTGGGTTTATGTCACTGCAGGTTCCAGCCCAAGGCTCAAAGAGTCGGACTCATTCCCAGAAAGAACTCCAGCTTTCTCCGCGGGAGCAGCTGATCCAATAGTCCCTTCAGACGAGGCTGTGAGCTGACCCAAAGATTGATGGAAAGCTCCAAGGCAAACTCGCAGCAGTTGGCTTCAGATGAAGAAGTCGCAGGCAACCCAACCCTGGGTTGGAAGACAGTTCGCCTGTGATTTGTCACACAGAGAATGCTCCAGGGACCGAGCTGAAGTGTCTGAACTAGCAGGCTGGCACACATCCAGCTGTGGGTAGGAACACACACAAATCCAGGGCAGCTGACAGTTGAAACGTCTCGCCCGAATTCCTTTTCTTGCCGAATTTGATGGCAGTGATGAAGCAGCCTCCTTGGGAAGCACCTCGAGGATACAGAGGAAAAGAGAGCTTCCTTTGGGGTTTCCAAAACACTCCCCTTTCATGCTTGTTTTTACTTAGTCATTGCCTCCCTCCTGGCCTCCGGCACCAGAGCCTGCATCCTGCCTGCCCCGGGTAACCGGAGCCCTGGCTGGACACAAAGCCCCACTGTGCGGAGTGATGTTATCGGGCAGGCCGGGCCTGCTCCACGCGGTAAGACAGCGGCCGAGCCAGGGTGGCCGGGCTAAGCGCTGAAACAGGACTCCCATGCTGCCCACTGAGGACAGAGCGGCCTTTGTGAGGGACAAATCGTATTTAGGCTCATTCCTTATTAACATTGCAGTCATCGGAGCATTTTCTCTCCCGATTTCTAGCTCCAAAACCCTGTCTAGGCTTCTGGAGGTTGTGGCTCAGCTCCGGAGTTGACATTGGATGGAAAGGACTAGCTGGCAGTCCTCAGCTCCCATCTTCGGGGTCTATGAGAACAGCGTGTTATATATGCAAGCTTGTGGCCAAACGGTAAAACTTGATTGGAAGCTTGATATGGAAGAGAAAAGATTCAGTCATCCTAGAGGGAAGTAGTGCCTGTTAAAAAGGCGAAAGATTTATACGATCTGAAGAGAAACCAGAGTGGAAGTAGTGCCTGTTAGAGGAGACTCTGTAGATACTGAAAGCATATTTGCACCCTACCCCAAATGAGCTGTGTGGCTTTTCCCAAGTCTCTTGACCTGTCTGAGCCTTGGTGTTGTCACGTGTGAAATGCAAATAGTGCCTACTTGGTAGAGTCAGTGCGATAATTACAGACAGTAAACGCAGACAAAGTGGCACCTTGTAAATGTTCAAGAAACATCTTTGGTATTAAATAGATTCCCCACATCCTTCCCTGCCCACCAAAATACTACACTAGGTCTCCATATCCTATCACATACAGGGACGCACATCTTAAGGTTTGAATAAGGTGCAATGTTGAATTTGGAACAAATCAGGAGAAAAACAGCAAATAAACCAGAGTATGTATCTAAGTGCATTAAAAACCAGAAGATGAATCCCATAGCACGTACAATGACTCTAAACCACACCTGTAAACAGGGCCAGGCCTTGGGGCTGCCGTGTGAAAGTGAGAGGATTCGGTCTCTGATGTTTCCGGTCCTCCCACCTGTAACCCCCAGGACAGCTCATGTTGACGGTGCCCCTTAGGCAGTGCTTAGTGGGGAGGACCTGGCGATGCCACCATCAGGAGCTCAGTCTGACTTGCAGTGAAGTCAGGACAGCCCAGTGGAGAAGAGCTCAGCCTAGGAAAACGGACAGCCCCTGTTACTCGCCAGCTGTGAGATTTGGGGCATATCATGTCACCTCTCTAGACTTCAGAGTCCTTATCAATAAAATGACAATAGCAAAAGTACCTCTCTCTGAGTAGATGTGAGTATTTGAAAGACTGGGATGTAAAGCTCAATAAATATTTGCTGAATTAATGACTTATTGGTTAGACTTTTAGGCCAGAAAGGAGACAGGCCAATGAAAGGCATAATTAGAGGCAGGAGATATCTCCTGGCACCCCCCAGATCATGCTGGATAGGTAGGAGGCTGCCCCTGAACAACCTGCATGCACTTTGGAGAAGAAGGAGACTGGCTAAGAGTCTGGATGAGTAGTGAAGGCTCCTTACACTGCAGAAAAGGGAAGCCACATGTATTAATTGCCTGCTGTAATCAGGCAAGTGCTTGGGGCTTTCCTTATGCTATAATACTTAATCCTTACAACAACCCTATTGCCCTATTAAATCTCTAACAAAACATGGAAAAGTCAGGATGCAGAGATACTAAGTAGTAGTAACGGTTATTGAGTGTATTATTGTGTTTACAAGCATTCTTTCTTTTAAAGAACCTAATGGTCCAATAACTTAGATATTTTCATCTGCATTTTAGAAACAAGGACTTTTTTGGAGCCCAAAAAAAGCTGAGTAGCCTGCCCCAGGACACTCAGCTAAAAAGAGAGGCAGCCAAGATTCAAAGCCAGAACGGTCTGAACGTGCCTGCAAGTCTCTTCCAGAACACCACACGCATGAAACCACCCAGTGTCCAGTGAAGAGTTGCAGAAACCCTGTAACGCTTACTGAATCAGAATCTCAGGAGTCTGGGCTAAGCCAGTGTGTTTCGTAAAAGTTTCTCTGGGCATTTTGCACTCGGCAAGGATGGAGAATCACTTCACAGACTGTCGGGTTCCCAAAACTCTCTCTGGTTTTCTTTTTCTTTTCTTTTTTTTTTATTGTCTTTATTATTAAATCATAGCTGTGTACAATAGTGCAATCAAGGGGTACAATGTGGTGGTTTCATATACAATCTGAACTATTTCCATCAAACTGATTAACATAGCCTTCCTGGTATTTTCTCAGTTATTATATGAAGACATTTGTATTCTGCATATCTCTCTGGTTTTCTTAACACTCTCCTGGGGATACATTCTGAGGAAACTAGTGCCCACACCTGTGCCCAGGGCACACTTGCTCCGTCAAGCCTGGAGGCCACCTGGTAAGCATGGGAACCAGCCGAACTCTGGGGGAGGTCAGCTGGACATCCGAGCCAGCCCACGGCTCCTTTAGTCCTGGCTGCTGCTTTCCTTGAAGAAAAACTATAGCAAAAACTAAACGAGGCGGGGTGATCCACAGCTATTTCTATATGTTCCCCCACTAGCTTGCTGCATGGGCTCTGTTGTTATGCAATGAATCCTAGGGCAGATATCATCTTATTCCACTTTATGAAAGCATATGAATGTTTTCCTGTATTTTGATTGTATTCCCATGTCTTTTTATTAGCTTTATAATTTTTTTTCCGCTTGTAAAATATTCCTCTTAGTGAAAGGGCCATAGTATATTTAACCTTTTTCTTTTTTGTTGGCCATGGAGAGTGTTTCTAATTTTTCAATATGATGGATGATATTGCTATGATTATCTACCCAGGCAGTTTTGATTCCTTCCTTCCTTCCTTCCTTCCTCCTTCCCTCCCCTGAACAACATCTATTTAACCTCTACTAATAGATTTTACCAAGACATGGATAAAAAGCTAAAAAAGACCCATCCCTAGCCTTACAAATAGTTCACTGTCTAGAGGAAAAGGTCTGGAGAAAGTAAGTATTAGAAGCTCCTAACACATAAATACACTAAAAACGTATCCCCAACCCGCAAGTTAAGGACCCGTGCCCTGCTGAGGGAGGGACCACACGGCAGGAGTTGAGCCTGCGAGCAGCCACCAGGGGGCAGGTGAAACCCCTGCGTGTTCGGCAGCCCCACGTGGCTGCATCACCCCTGGAGCTCCGCCCCGCGTCCACCCGCCCCCACCTCTATCGCAGAAAAACCGTCTTCCGGGAAACTCTCTGGTGCCAAAAATGTTAGGGACCCGTGCCCTGGAAGGTGTTTGGTGAAGCCAGATAAAGAGGACACTAGCCATTCTATGGGGGTGCTGCGGGCAGGGCAGGGACGTATTCCCGAAGGAGGGGATTGTCGACCGGGTCCTGGGAGAGCCTGGGGTCAAAGAAGGTGAACTAGGTGCTGGTTTGGGAGTGGTTTCACTTCAGATGGGCCTTCAGGACACCTTTCCCATTTGTGTTAGAGCTGAACCTCCTACTCACGAAGAAACGGGCAGGCACTCCACGTTCTCTGTAAGCCTCAGAGTGATCATCATATCACGCGTGGGTACGGACTCACTGCTATGGCCTTGGCTATGGCCTTGTGGCCGTGTTGGACCCTTACGGGCTGTGGCGTCCCCTCCTCCCCATTGAGGATCCACGTATGCTTCCATAAAATTTCCTCATGGCTGAAATTCACTGATACATAACTAGTTAGGACACGTAACACAGCATTCGTTCTTTCCTAAAGCTCGGTTCAAATCGGACCTCCCCAGCCAAACCTTCAACCCCATCCGTCTACAAAAACTCAATGTGGTGCACGTGGCTGGAGCAGACCCCGGTTGTCTGAGATCAAGTCTATTCAATTTAGAGGACATGGAGGAATTTTTAAAAGAAAAACAAAATTATAATTCAAATTTGATAGGGAAGTAAATATTTACCATTATGAAGATTACAATGATAATCTTTCAAAAAGAATTATAAAAATTTTAAAGAAGGCAAGCACAAAAAATAGCACATCATCCTGAAAAGTATGAATTTTTATGCATAACCGCTTAATTTTTTTTACATTTCTCTCCATTTTTAGCTACGTACTATTTTGTGTACATACTTGCTTTTGTTAACAGTTTCTACCAAGGAGAATAAAAGGATAATTTAGTCTCTCTTTTAGGGGGGTAAGGTAAAATATGTTTGTTACTACTGGTAGTTGGGATGTCTAAAGACATGTGAACCCACACTGGTGTACTTAATTTTGTGCCAGAGCTGCAGACTTGTCCTCACAAACACAAGAATCAAGAATTCTGACAAATTCGCTCTCACGTAATCCCATTACACACACTCACATATACACACACATCCTCCATAGGAATACTCAGTTGGTATGTGTTTATATTGGGTAATTTTATATTAAGTATATTCCTCACCTAAGAAAAGTTCTACTGTAATTAGTCATCCACAAGAGCCAAATTTTCTACATGCAATTTGATGTTTGAAAGAATTTTCCAAAGATGAGGTTCTGGCTCCATTTATTTCAGATCGTTTTTCCTTCTCACGACCTATGTATTTCTGGGGCCAGGCACGATATTCCCCCCAGTCCTGTTGTGTCTTTGTTCCACTGATGGCTTAGAATCTTGGTGGCAGGGATATTCCTGGGGCCATTTCATACCTGCTTGGCTAGCTATGACTTTAGCTAGCCACAGAAAGGACTGTGAAAAACTGTAACCCCCAAATAAGTGTCATTCCAATTCAACTGCCCCTTAACCAAATGACAAATTGCTCAAAGCTCTTCCAGTCCTACACAGCTCCAGAGGAAATGGGATGAAGAGAAAGTCACAGTGGAAAGGGTCTTAAGTAATCATTGTTTAAATATCTTACTCTGCAAATTTGACAAAAGTCCATGACCACATGATCACACTGCTAAAATCTCCCCAAAGATCTTTGAAGGGCCCATGGAAATAAGTGTCCTGAGATGAAACTTCATAGCCTCACAGTAACTCTGCCTCTTTCTCTTTTTTGATTCATCTATTAAATCATTATTTGCCATTATCCTGTGTTTGTGTTCTATCTTTACCACTTCCTACCAATGTGAATGGAGTCAAGTCCGTTAACCTTCCTGATTTTGAAAATCCGTAACCTGGGGATAAAATAGCAAAAGCCCTACCTGTCCCTGGGGCTCTTGGGAGAATGGTGAGAGGTAACAGGAGGTTCTCAGAAGTCAGCAGATAGTTCCCACCACTGTGGTAGATTTCGTGATGAAGGAGCAATGGTGGTAGCCTTCATACACTTGGCTATAACCTAGGGACAAGGAATTGAGTGACTATCGGGACTGACCTTAGATTGCCCTCTGGATAATCATCCATTTTAAACAATATTTATGAGGCCCTTTGTGGCGTGGCTCTGCTAATTTCTCCCACCCTGCCACATCTCCCAATTCCGTTCTCCAACTCACCCCTCTCCATTCTTACCGCCAAGCTCCCAGGGATTTCTGCATCAGACCACTTTTCTCAGGTCCTGGGCCTATTCACATGCTGATGGCTCTGTCTGGAAGACTCATACCCCCATACTCCATTCTCTTGCAACACACAACTGAGCTGATACTGCCTTCAGAAAGTTGTCTCTGACCCGGCTAGTCCAGATAAGATGCACTGCCCTCCTTGGGCACCCTGCCCTTCCTCCACCTCTGCTCATAACACACTAGATTATGTGCAAATTGCCTGTCCACTCATCTGTCTCCCCCACTTGCCTGTGGGCTCCTTGCACACTCATGGTACTTAGTATAGTGACTGGCAAACACTCGTGTTCAATCATTACTTGTCAATGAAAGTCCGTGACCACATGAACACACTGCTAAAATTTCCCCAAAGATCTTTGAAGGACCCATGGAAAAAGGGAAAAAGAATCAATGCTCCAATCCCTTGGTGATGTCTAGAAGAGGCAGCATAAAAGTGGGAAGGATCTGATATTGATCCATCTTTGGGCTGTTGGCTGGCTCAGGAGAGAAGCAAACTTTCTCCTATCAGATGACTGCAGGTGAAAGGCCTGCTCCCTCAGGTCACTCCCTCAAGGGGTCATGGACACCATTTGCTGAAGTCATTGACCCCATACCTCAAAGGGCTTGCAGAGGTTGTTGGACTGAATGAAAATAACTTGTATAGGTCAGCAAGGCATCCCTGATAACAGGTCTTCCTGGCTGCTGGGTGACCAGCCACAAAAGGCAGCTGCAGGTGGCTGTAAGAGGTGTGATGTTCACTCAGTGTCCAGCCCTGGGGCTACTGTGCTTGGGAAAAGGCTTCTCTGCCTGCTTCAAGGACACAGGAATAGAAGTGAAGGGGAAAAGTAGGTCATTAATTAGAAGACAACGGCCTGAGGTCAGACTTCTCTCAACTTCAGAATACTTCTCTAACGTTCAAGATGTAGGTAGCCCACAACCTGTCCTCTGGAAAACTGTCCAACCTGTGGATAATGTCCTGATCTCTTCTGCAGTAAATAGAAGCAGAGAAGGCAGCCTCTTGGATCCTGGGATTATTTTCTTTTTAAGGTACAATGGGGAGGCCACTGTTGCTGCTCCAAATTGTCAGTTGTGGTCTGGAATTCCACAATTGCACGTGTATTCCTTCGGCTTGGAATTTTCTTCTCTGTTGGAACACAGACATTTCTAGCAGCCTGAGCTTTGAACCATATCTGTCCTTTACACTTTATACCAGTTGATATAAAGCATTCCTAATCTCAGGATTTCCTATCTGAGTCAGGGGAGTTGGGAGTACTCTGAAGAGAATCTCTATGTCATCTCCTTCTCAATTTTTCTGCATGGTTTTGGCCCTGCCTCAAGTGGCATCTTTGTTAAAAGCAGCAATCCTGTGATACTGTTTGCTATGGATACTTCTTTATTTTTTTTCCTTTCTCTGCAATTTCTACCCTTCTCCTGCCATTGTTTCTCTTTTCTCATTCAATTTCTTCTTTATTTCTTCTTCTATTTCATCAAGCCCCAGCCTGCAGGAACATTCATCCATGTATAGATTCATGGCATTCTTTAACACAGAGGCTGTATGATGTATGATAAACAGCAAAAAAGCTTTGAAGCCAGAAAGGTCTGACTTCGAATCTTGCTTCTATTTTTTTTAGTAGCCATGTGGCCTTGGATAAGTCACTACTCTTATTTTTCTCCTGTGGAAAATGGGGGATGACTTATACTACTGGAGCAGGGAGCTGTGAAGATTACTTGTGGATTCACCAGTGTGTCTGGGTGAGCACCCAGTGACCCGTGTGAGCATTGCTTAGCCGTGGGGACAGGAGCTTGTCAATCTCTCTTATGGACCAATCTTATTTTTTTCTTTGTCATTTTCCCTGGCTTCACTATTCCCTCTCCAAGAGTGTTCTTGACTAAGTTACAAGGAGCCTGCAACATGGCAGCCTGATCTTGAAAACAGATGCTTTTTCTGATCAATTTGCAAAGTTGAAGGGAAACCCTGCAACTTCAAAACAATGCTTCCAAAAGTGTGGTATTCAGTTTAGCTGCATTAGAACCTCTCCTAGAGAGTGTGAAACTACAGACTCTCGGGCCCTGTCTCAGAACTCCTAAATAGGCGGGCCTGAACTGCAAATGTTTGCCAAGCACTCCAGGTGATTCTGATATAGCATAGAGGTCATGTGCTTACAGATTAAGCTTAGGACCAAAACTGACTATTGAAATAAAGGACAGGAGAACATTCATCAGGCCTTTTTAACCTTATTACAGCATCATGACTTTTTTTTTTTTTTTGCAGTTTTTGGCCAGGGCTGGGTTTGAACCCACCACCTCCAGCATATGGGGCCGGCACCCTACTCCTTTGAGCCACAGGCGCCACCACAGCAACATGACTTTTTTTCCCACTGGCCATTGAGACCCAAGGAAATACCTTGCCTGAGTGCTCTTAGTGCTCTTAGTTGCAGAGACAGAAGGAAACCCAAGGTGGATGCTTCCGGGTCCAGTTCTCTCACCAACCCCTCCCTTCAAAGAGTCACTGCCTAACAAAGAACCCACAAAAGTCCAAGAATCTGCAGGCAAAAAAGTAAACCGAGTGTGTGTGTGTGTGTGTGTAAGAGAGAGACAGTGATAGAGAGATCACCCTCTTCTCCTTCCTTGGCTTATTACCTTTTGTTTATTTTCACATTCATCACAGCGGTTACATGCCTAATATGTTCTCTTTAAATTCCTGAGAATACAACTTCAGGTGAGTACAATCATAATTAAATTCCATTGCAGGGACGGAATTTAGATGACTAATGGTATTAATTTTTAATACTGAGATTTGATCTATATGTCCATTGAGGTATCTTATGTGCTTCCTTATAGTTAGGAACTGTTCTATCAAGTTTCATGCTTGTACCTGATAAAAGATTTTTGGATGGAGGTAGTGTTCTAAAACATAAGCTTTTACCTGGCAGAGAAATGGATTTAATGATGCCCCAGGGAGAGTATAGTTGAAAGAGCAGTGGCCTGAACAGCCGCAGATCTGAGGCTCCAGGCCAAAGAACAAGCTGCAACCCCCTGGGTCAATCTCCTTTCCCTCTCCAGGCCTCAGTTTTCTCGCTAAAAAAAAATATAGAAAATTTGAGTGCTTCTCGGACTGCACAACCGTGTTCCTTGATATGCTAGTACTTGCTCGTGGAAAATGCCACAGCACACCATGGCTTCTCAGAGAATAATGACCCATGTTCTTAGAATAAAGTCTCTCAGACGCTCTGAAGAGAATCATCAAATTTAATTTCTCTTGACTCTGCTTTTTCCAAGCCCACCCCATTTACCCATTCATAAGGTATTTATTGGGCATCTACTTTGTCCCGAGTATTGTTCCAGGAGCTAAAATTTAGCAAGAAAGCAAAACACAGAGACATTTCTTCCTATACGGATCTTGTATCTTAGTGGGGAGACACACCACAAGTAAAATAAAAAATTACAATATAGGTAGCCATAAAGTTCGTGTGCAATTTTAAATTGCACACTATTTTATTTTACACATGAACTTCATGCCCACCCTGTGTATAGCATATAAAATGATATAAAGGTTATGGAATTTAATTAATTAGGACATCTTGTTGGACTAAAAGGGAGGTATAGGTGGCCAATAGTCTTTAAAAATAATTCATGTGGCTCAGCGCCCATGGCACCGTGGTTATGGCACTGACCACATGCACCAAGGTTGGAAGGTTTGAACCCAGCTCGGGCCAGCTAAGCAATAATGACAACTGCAGCAACAACAACAACAACAACAAATAGCCGGGCATTGTGGCAGGCACCTGTGGTTCCAGCTACTCGGGAGGCTGAGGCAAGAAACTCTTAAGCCCAAGAGTTTGAGGTTGCTGTGAGCTGTGACACTACGGCACTCTACTGAGGGCAACAGAGAGAGCTTTGTCTCAAGAAAAAGAAAAAGAAAAAGTGAACAGAAAAACTATAAAGTTGTAAATATTAATCTGATT
>CAUYON010049978.1:0-70063 GCA_963573935.1 Arctocebus calabarensis
GGAGGCAAGAGACTCGCTTGAGCCCAGGAATTGGAGGTTGCTGTGAGCTGTGATGCCATGGCACTCTATCCAGGATGACAGCTTGAGGCTCTGTCTCAAAAAAAAAGAGCTGCGATAAAGAAGAAAAGCATACAGAAATTAGAAGAATTAGAAGACAATAAAGCTGTCAATATCTGCATATGTCATAATTCTATATGAAATAAAAGCAAAGGAATCTATAGATCAATTATTAGAAGCAGTGAGTTTAACAAGCTTTGAATACAAGGTCAATATAAAAACCAAGATGATTTCTATATGCCAGCAACTGTGTTAAAGTACCACTTACAGGACCATCAAAAACATGAGATACTTCAGAATAAATCTAATAAAACATGTCTAAAACTACTACACAGAAAATTATAAAGTATTATTAAGGAAAAATTAAAGAATACCTATGTAAAAAGAAGGAATAAACTGCATTCTTACATTGAACAACTCAATATTACGAAGATCACAATTCTCCCCAAACTGGCCTATAAATTCAAAGCAATCCCAATCAAAACCTTAGCAGATATTTTTGGGGACATCAACAATTGGTTCTCAAACTTATATATAGAAACTTAAAGGACCAAGAATGGCCTAGGCAGTCTTAGACACAACAAAATGTGTGAACATATACTGATTATGGTTGGCAGAATTCCAAGATGCTCTCAGTGAACTATATCCTTACTATTTGGCACACAAGACCTCCTTTCCTTGAGTGCAGGAGAGATTTGTAACTCCATAAAGGATTATGTTACCTTATACAGCAAATGTATTTTACATTTATAATTAAATCCCTTAATCACTTCATTTTGAGTTAATCTAAAGAAGGACTGCCTTTGGTGGACCTAACCAAATCAAGTGAGTCCTTAAAAAAGAAGGATAAATAAGAGAAAATCTCCTACTGGCCACTAAGAAGAATCAAGCCACCATGAGTTCTAATGTTGCACCGAGATGAATTCTTTCCCATGTGTATAGAACGAACTCTGGAATCTCCATTAAGATTAGATGTCTTAAGCAAAACCTTGAGTATAGCCTTATGCCTGAGCAGGACCCAACCAACCTATTCCCAGATTCTGATCCATAAAACTATGAAATAATAAATTTTTGTTGTTTTAAGTTGCAAAATCTGTGGTAACTTATTATAAAATAGTAAAAGCTACACACTAGTGGGTATCAGAGAGTAAATTTAAGCCATTGTGGCATTGGTAAAAGAATAAACTGAAAGACCAATTGGACAAAATTTAGTCTAAAAACAGATCCACAAACATGGATATCTGATTTATAAGAAGAAAAGGACAGTGTTCTCAATAAACTGTGCTGATTAAATAGCTATTAATATGAAAAAAATTTGACTTCAATCTCACACAACATGGGAAAATCAATTCCAGATGGATTGATTGTAGGTTAAAATGAATAGTAAAACAACAAAACTTCTAGATCTTCAATAGGAAGCTATCTTTACAAGCAATGGTTCTGTTTTAAGTACAACACAAAAACACTAACCATAAAGAAGACTGAAATAAACAGGACCACACTAAAATTAAGAAGTTGGGGGAAGGAGGCAAGATGGTCAACTAAAGTCAGCTTTCAGCAGAGGCTCCTATCCAGAGGTAGAAATAATGGCCAGAAATAACCCAATAAAGCAGATGATCGGGAGCTGAGCAGAGAGAGAGGATTGATAGGTTTGCATCACCTCTACTGCAACAAGCTGGGGCTCCAAGGAAACAAATTTCAGGTACCAAATCCATCCCAAAGAGGATGGGAATCCTTCCCCTCCCCCCCAGGTGAATGGCTTGAGGTGAGTAGAGAACAGAGGACCTTTTGTTTCACCAAAGGGGAGAGAACGAATGAGGGCTGGGACTCCCTCCATGGAAAGATATGGCTGCAAGCCCAGGCAGTCTCTTGCCTGGGCCAAAAGTTAATCTAATATTCTCCCTACCTTCCTGAACTCCCAATCTACACTTCCCCACTCTCCTGCTGGTCTGGAAGACTATCCCATGCATAAATCTGGAGCATTTGGCAGATTTTTGCTAGGGTGAGGCACCTTCATGAGCTATGGGACAGTTGTGCTGAAACTATAACTTTAATAGAGGCGAGGAGTCACGGGGGAGAGAGACTAGCCCCCTGTTGGAAAGAGCATAGCTTGGTCCCGCACTTCTGACCACCAGGAAACGTGGCCTACCAGCTCCCCAGCTGGGCAGCCCGCAGTGGGTGCTTGGCCGCCTGCAGTGGGCAGCTCGGCTCCCCAATGGGCTCCTGCCACCAACAGACTCAACAACAACTCCTGCCTGGCAATTCCTACCTGGTTCCTGAGACCCACAGCCCGTGACTCCTGCCCAGCCCTTACAACTTGCCGTCCATGGCCAGCGACTCCTGCCTGGCTCCTGTGACCTGTGTGGCCCACAGCCAGAGACACCACCATTTGGCTCCCCTCCCAACTCCTACAACCTGTGGCCTGGGACCAGTGACTCTGCCCTTCGGCTCCTCGCCCAGCTCCTAAGACCTGTGGTCCGCTGCCAGTGACTCCTGCGACTCAAGGTCCCTAAGGCCTCTGGCTTCCTGTTGGCTCCTGCAGCCCAAGGCCAGGGGTCAGTGGCTCTGCCCTCCGGTTCACTGCTGGTCTCCTGTGACCCTTGCTACCAGAGGCAATGCCCTCTAGCTCCCTGCCAGCTCCTGTGACCTACACACAGTGGTACCCCAGACCTATGGCACCACCCCTGAAAGTGGCAGCACTGCCTCTGATAGTGGTAGTGGCTCCACAGTCCCTCCAACGGGGGCCAAGTTGAGCTGCCAGTGGAACTCCACTACCTAGATGTTGAAGACCTTTTGAACTTTCCCACCTGATCAATGTTTATGTCGACAGGACAACTGGTCGTCAATTGGGCTGATCACCTGGGGATCCATGAAGGTTTTACCCTGATTGTGTTCTTGTGGGAATATGGGATACTCTTCTTCCAGTTGTCATCTGTGGGGGGTTGTCGAGATGTCTTAGTTGCTTATATGTCTCCACAGCTGAGATTTCAGCCCAAAGCCTTTGATTCACTAGTATTGGACACAGACTAGCTGAATACTGGTCAGTGCCATCTAGCCCCACCACACCAAGCAGGTGCCAGAGTTTCAGGCAGTAGTTCTGAATGGGACCTTTGTAAAGCACTAAGGGAAAAGCCACAATTGCCAGTCCCAGTTCCTTGGTAAAGGGCTGGTTAATTATAAAGCCAGGAGCCCTCAATTCAATTTCACCTTGCCAACTTCTCTAGCCAAACAGTGAAAAATAATCATGGGGCAGAATCAGCGCAAAAACTCTGGCAACATGACTAATCAGAGTAGATCAACTCCCCCAAGGAATGACAAAGAAGACAAACAGAAGATCCCATTCATAAACAAATGGCTGAGATGTCAGAAATCGAATACAGAGTTCGGATGGCAAATAAGATTAACAGAATGGAGGTAATTCTAAATGGAATTAGAAATTCAAGGAGCAATTCAAAAGCTATCTCAAGAATTCAATGACTTCAAAGACAAAATCACTGAAGATTTTGACACATTGAGGCAAGAACTTGAAGCCCTCAAAGATCTGAGAAATACAGCAGAATCCCTCAGCAACAGAATGGAATAGGCAGAAGAAAGGATCTCTGACACTGAAGACAAAGCTTTTGAACGCTCTCAAATGCTCAAAGAGGAAGAGAAGTGGAGAGTAGAAATGGATCATTCCCTGAGAGAATTGTGGGACCACTCCAAAAAAGCAAACATTTGTCTCATAGGAATCCTTGAAGGAGAAGAGGATGGTCTGAAAGGCACAGATACTCTACTCCAAGAGATAGTTGAGAAGAACTTCCCAAGCATAGCAAGAGACACTGAAATTCTTATAGCAGTTTCAGAACCCCAGCGTGACTCAACCCAAATACAGCATCTTCTAGACACATTGTAATTAACTTTGCCAAAGTTAATATGAAGGAGAAAAATCCTACAAGCAGCCAGACATAAGAAAATCATAACCTACAAGGGAAAGAATATTAGAATGACTGCAGATCTTTCTGCTGAAACTTTTCAAGCCAGAAGAGGATGGTCATTGACCTTCAATCTCCTAAAACAAAACAACTTTCAGCCCAGGATCCTGTATCCAGCTAAATTGAGTTTCATTTATGACAGAAAAATTAAATACTTTAATGACATACACATGTTGAAGAAATTTGCCATAATCAAACCAGCTCTTCAGGATATCCTCAGACCCATCCTCTATAATGACCAGCAACAATGCTCTACCACCAAAGTAAACTCTGAAATTCTTGACCAAAATCCAATTTCCACAGAGGTGAAAAGATTCAAAATGTGACTTTCAAAACACTTGACACTCAAAATACTACCAGGCTTATCAATACTCTCAATTAATGTGAATGGCTTAAATTGTCCTCTTAAGAGGCACAGGTTAACTGACTAGATACAAAAACTCAGGCCAGATATCTGCTGCACACAAGAATCTCATCTTACCTTAAAGGATAAATATAGACTCAGCATCAAGGGATGGAAATCAGGTATATGGAAATCAGAAATAAGCAGGGGTAGCAATTTTATTTACAGATATACTAGGCTTTAAACCAACAAAAAGACAAGAATGATGACTTCATATTTGTTAAGGGAAACGCTCAACATGATGAGATGTCAATTACTAACACTTAGGCACCCAACCAGAATGCTCCTCAATTTATAAAGGAGACCCTAACTGACAGGAACAATTTAATATCGTCCAGTACCATAATAGTTGGAGATTTTAACACCCCCTTGGCAGTGTTGGATAGATCCTCCAATAAGAAACTAAGCAAAGAAATTTTGGATTTAAATTTCACCATACAACAATTGAATTTAACAGACATTTACAAAACATTTCATCCTAACAAAACTGAATACACACTCTTCTCATCAGCCCATGAAACATTCTCCAAAATTGATCACATCTTAGGTCACAAGTCTAACCTGAGCAAACTTAAAACTATAGAAATTATTCCTGTATTTTCTTAGATCATCACATAATAAAAGTTGAACTCACCAATAACAGGTATCTGCATACTCAGATGGAAGACATGGAAACTAAGTAACCTTATGCTGAATGATAGCTGGGTCATAGATGAGATTCAGAAGGAAACTGCTAAATTTTTGAACAAAACAATAATGAAGACAAGAACTATCAGAACCTGTGGGATCCTCCAAAGGCAGTCCTAAGAAGTAAATTTATAGCATTGCAAGCCTTCCTCAAGAGAACAGAAAGAGAGGAAGACAATAACTTAACGGGACTTCTTAAGCAACTGGAAAAGGAAGAACATTCCAACCCCAAACCCAGCAGAAGAAAAGAAATAACTAAAATTACAGCAGAATTAATGAAACTAAAAACAAAAGAATTATCCAAAAGATCAATGAATCAAAAAGTCAGTTTTTTTGAAAAATTCAACAAAATTGATAAACCTTTGGCCAACCTAACCAAAAATAGAAAATTAAAGTCCATAGTATCATCAATTAGAAATGATAAAGGCAAAAAAACAGACATCTCAGAAATTCAAAAAAATCCTTAATGAATACTACAAAAGACTTTATTCTCAGAAATATGAAAATCTGAAAGAAACTGACCAATACTTGGAAACATGCCAATTTCCTAGACTTAATCAGAAAGAATTGGAAACCTGAACAGACCTATATCAAGTACTGACATAGAATTAACTATACAAAATCTCCCAAAAAAGGACAGTCTGGGTCCAGATGGCTTTAATCAGAATTGTACCAAACCTTTAAAGAGGAACTAGTACCTATATTACATAACCTTTCCCAAAACATCAAAAAAGAAGGAATACTTCCCAACACATTCTATGAAGCAAATATCATCCTGGTCCTCAAACCAAGAAAAGACCCAACAAGAAAAGAAAACTATAGACCGATATCTTTTTTTTTTTAGACAGAGTCTCAGTAGAGTGCCATAGTGTCACAGCTCACAGCAACCTCAAACTCTTGGGTTTAAGCAATTCTCTTGCCTCAGCTTCCCAAGTAGCTGGGACTACAGGCGCCCACCACAACACCCAGCTATTTTTTTCTTGTTGTTGTTGTAGTTGTCATTGTTGTTTGGTAGACTCGGGCTGCATTCGAACCCACCAGCTCTGGTGTATGTGGCTGGCACCCTAGCTGCTGAGCTACAGGTGCTGAGCCAGACCAATATCTTTAATGAACATACATGCAAAAATATTCAATAAGATCCTAGCAAACAGAATCCAGCAACACATCAAACAAATTATACACCATGACCAAGTGGGTTTTATCCCAGGGTCTCAAGGTTGGTTCAATATACGAAATCTATAAATGTAATACATCACATAAACAAACTAAAAAAAAACACCATATGATTCTCTCAAAAGAGGTAGAGAAAGCTTTTGACAATATCCAGTATCCTTTCATGATCAGAACACTTAAGAAAATAGGTACAGCAGGGACTTTTCTTAAACTGATAGAGGCCATCTACAGCAAACCCACAGCCAATATCATATTGAATAGAATAAAATTGAAAACATTTCCACTCAGATCAGGAACCAGGCAAGGTTGTCCATTGTCTCCACTGCTTTTTAACATCGTAATGGAAGTCTTAGCCATAGCAATCAGATAAAAGAAGGCAATCAAGGGTATACAAATAGGATCAGAGGAGATCAAACTTTCACTATTCACAGATGATATGATTGTATATCTGGAAAACCCAGGGATTCAACCACAAAACTCTTAAAAGTGATCAAGGAATACAGTAGCGTCTCAGGATACAAAATCAATACTCACAAATCAGTAGCTTTTAAATATACCAATAATAGTCAAGCAGAAACATAGTCAAGGACTCTATTCCCTTTACAGTTGTGCCAAAGAAGATGAAATATTTGGGAATTTATCTAAAAAAGGACGTGAAAGATCTCTATAAAAAGAATTATGAAACTCTGAGAAAAGAAATAGCTGAAGACGTTAACAAATGGAAAAACATACCATGCTCATGGCTAGGAAGAACCAACATTGTTAAAATGTCCATATTACCCAAAGCAATTTACAAATTTAATGCAATCCCTATCAAAGCATCACCGTCATACTTTAAAGATCTGGAAAAAATAGTATTTCATTTTATATGAAATCAGAAAAATCCTCAAATAGCCAAGACATTACTCAGAAATAAAAACAAATCAGGAAGAATCATGCTACCAGACTTCAAACTATACTATAAATCTCTAGTGATCAAAACAGCACAGGATTGGCACAAAAATAGAGAGGTAGATGTTTGGAACTGATTTGGGAACCAAGAGATGAACCCAGACACTTATCATCATTTGATCTTTGATAAGCATATCAAAAATATAAATTGGGGGAAAGATTCCCTATTTAACAAACGGTGCTGAGAGAAATGGCTGGGGACTTGTAGAAGACTGAAACTGGACCCTCACCTTTCAGTATTAACAAAAATTGACTCTCACTGGATAAAAGACTTAAACTTAAGACATGAAACTATAAAGATTCTTGGAGAGAGTGCAGGAGAAACACTAGAAGAAATTGGCCTGGGAGAATACTTTATGAGGAGGAACCCCCAGGCAATTGAAGCAACACCAAAAATACATTACTGGGATCTAATCAAACTAAAAAGCTTCTGCACAGCCAAGAACACAGACAAGCAGACAGCCCTCAGAATAGGACAGGATATTTGCAGGTCACGCTTCAGACAAAGGTTTGATAACCAGAATCCACAGAGAACTCAAACTAATTAATAAGAAAAGAACAAGTAATCCCATTTCATCGCGGGCAAGGGACTTGAACAGAAGCTTCTCTGAAGATGATATGCTCATGGCCTACAGACATATGAAAAAATGTTCATCATCTTTAATCATCAGAGAAATACAAATCAAAACCACTTCGAGATATCATCTAACTCCCGTAAGAGTAGTTCACATAACAAAATCCCAAAACTACAGATGTTGGCATGGATGTGGAGAAAAGGGAACACTTCTGCATTGCTGGTGGGAGTGCAAGCTAATACGTCCCTTTTGGAAAGAAGTATGGAGAATACTCAGGGATCTAAAAGTAGACCTGCCGTTTGATCCTGCAATTCTCCTACTAGGTGTATATCCAAAAGACCAAATACCACTTTATAACAAAGATATTTGTACCAGGTTGTTCAATGCAGCTCAATTCATAATAGCCAATCATGGAAGAAGCCCAAGTGCCCATCGACCCATGAATGGATTAATCAATTGTGGTATATGTATACCATGGAATATTATGCAGCCTTAAAAAAAGATGGAGACTTTTATTTATGTAAATAAAATACATTCATGAATTTCAATAAATTACATTTTCTAATAGTTTGTTATTAAAAAAGGTAATAGCTGTTCCAAAAATAATCAGTAAATTCATTGGAATTCCAACAAAATTGAAACATGGAAATTTGACACATAGATACTAAGTTTGTTTTAGGAGCATCAGTGTAACCTTGAAGGACAACAAGGGTATACCTTCTCTACCAGATACCAATATTTAAAATGAAGCTTTAGAAATTAAAATTGCGAAACTGTCATGCAGATAGACAGTTCTACCAATTGGAACATAAAAGCCCAGAAACACAGCCAGTCATATATAGAAGCTTGGTAATATAGGTAGCAATCAGTACCTCTATTACCTCACAAAGGGTAGAAGATATCCTCTGTAATGCATGCTAGAATATCTGGCTGCCCATGATGAGGAAAAAATTAAGTTAGATCCTTATCTCATACAGTGCATAAAAATAGGTGTTTTGATGATATAAATGTGAAAACGAGAATATCTCTATGGTCTCTTAAAAAAGACAAAAGAAAAGGTTAAGGTTTGTATTAAAATTTAAAAATTATAAAAGACACTCTAAACAAGTTAAAAGGCATGACAAAGACTCAAAGAACATGTCTGTAATCCCATATAACAGGCAAAGGACTGGAATCCAGAATTTACCAAGCTTATAATCTGGCATTCATAATACACTAACCTTTTTGGTGGTTTATATATCAGGTTTAATATCATGTGTTTACGTATCAGTCATGCCTTCTCCCTCCCTCTTTGAAACACAGGAGACTGTAAGCATCTTACAGGCAAGAATTTAGCTCAGTGCCTAATGACTTGAGAAAGAAGGAAAAATACTCAGATAGTAGTTTCTTTTTAATGGCTTTTAAGAAAATCAGTTTAAAAACAGAGAAAAAATAAAAAGATAGAGCATCTTGAGGGGCCAAGGTAGAGGATCACTTGAGGAATTTGAGGGCAACATGTTGAGACCCCATTATCTATAAAAAAAACTTTCAAAAAATTAACTGGATATGGTGATGTGTACCTATAGTCCTAGCTATTCAGGTGACTGAGGTGGATGAATTGCTTGAGTCTAAGACTTTGAGGTTACAGTGAGCCATGTTTGCACCCCAAAACTCCAACCTTGGTGACAAAGCAAGACCGTATATCTAAAAATAAAAAATAAAAAAATACATAAATAGAAATGATATCTTGACCCTAAGTATATATTACTGGTTGGAATATGATACATAAGGAATAAAAAGATTCTAACATTTTAAATTCTATATAGTTATAAATAAATTTTCAGCTAAGAGGATAAAAAACTTCCTAGGAAACTACTTTATTTTGTCATATATAATGTGTACATTTTCCTCAGATTTTTGAGGGAAAATAAGGGTGCACATTATACATGAGTAGTGCTAATTCCATGTCTATATAAATGTTTTTCATTCTTTTATTTATGCTTATGTGATAAAAGTGTAACTCTATGGTAAAATATAAATGCTAAAATTTCTCTGCAATACAAAAGACAAGTACCTAAATACAACAAATAAAAATTTGGATTAAAAAGTTTTAAAAAAAAGATGGAGGCTTTACCTCTTTTACGTTTACATGGATGGAGCTGGAACATATCCTACTTAGTAAAGTATCTCAAGAATGGAAGAAAAAATATCCAATGTACTCAGTACTATTATAAAACCAATTTACAATCACCCACACTTTTCATAAGAAGAATAGATCACTATGGCCCAAGATGAAGGAGAAAGGAAGGAGGGAGAGGAAAGGGGAGGACAGATGGAGGGAGGGTGAATGGTGGGATCACACCTATGGTGCATAATGCAAGGGTACATGTCGGATCTATTAGTATGGAGTATAAATGTCTTAACAATAACTAAGTAAACGAGATGAGGTATATATTAACCAGTGTGATGTAAGCATTCCTAATTCTATATGAAATCAGCACATTGTATCCCATAAATGCATTAATGTACACATGATCTATGTATTTATGATTTAATAAAAAAATAAAAAATAAAATTAAGAACTTCTATTAAAGAACAGGCACCACCAATTAAAAAAAAAACAACAGAGACAACAAAATATTGACAACATATTGAATTTTTAAAGGGATTATACCAGAATATATAAAATACAACAGAAACTCCATCACTGACCACTTCCAATTTAAATATTTACCCATAGCCAAAGGGAAAAAAACACTCCTAACCATGACTAAAAATCCAGATGCCATAAATCTGACTCTATAAAATTAGAAATTAAACTCTCTAATTAAACAAATTGATCTAATTTTCACAGGCCAGACTTGCTCTACATGTATGTATTAGTACAGCAGGCCTACTTCCTAATTTGACCACCTCCATATGTTGACCAGTTTGTTACAGTCCGTTGGGTGGTCAATTTATAGAGGTTGTACTGTATTTTTAAAATCAGTAAAAGAAAAACCATCTAACGAAAAAAGTAGAATAAGATTTTGAACAATCACTTCACAAAAGACATAATCAATATGGCCAAAAGGCATGTTAAAAGGTGCTCAAAGTAGTCAACCATTAGGAAGGGTTATTGGGATCAAGGATGTTCACATGGGCTCAAAATAACCCCACAGATTATTCGTTTACAAAAGGAGAAAAGAAGCCTACTTTTCAAATGGAGATATTTAATAACTTTACCAAAAATACAAATAGGCCATGTAAGAAATACATGATAAATTGGGATAGTAAAAATATATAATCTGAATCTAACCATGAGAATAACAAATCAGTCAAATCCAGACGTGGGGGCATTCTACAACAGTGCTTCTAAATATGGCTGTAGATTGCCTGGGAACAGAAATATTTAAATAACTCCAGATGATTCTAAGGTGTAGTTAAATTCAACAATAATTGTTCAACAAGACTTCCGACCCGGACTTTTTAAAATGTCCATAATATAAAAGAATAGAAGGGCATGATTTTTAATTGGATCTTGGACCCAATAAAGTTACAAAGGACTTTTTTGGGGGGAAAGGAAATATTATCTATTGGTAAAGACAGAGAGTATGTGGGAAAATGCATATAATTATTGACTGTAGGTAAATGGGTGTTTATGTTTTAACTTGGCAAAATATAAAGCTGAAGTAAAAATACGTAAGCATGATATTATAGGAAGAAATGAACAAAACCTAAATGAATAAAATTATAGAATTACTCCTTAAAAAGTTATATATGAACAAACTAAAAGCTAGCCCATGTTCTTTGACAGGAGAATTACCAACCAAAAAGATGTCAAGTCACAATAAATTAATCTAATAATTTAATGTAGTCTCAATAAAAATACTATCAAGTTCTATCCTATCAAGTTGATTATATGTAGGATATTTTAACTGGAAGAATGAAAAAGCCAAAAAATATAAGAACTTGAAAAAAGATCAATGAGAAAAACTAACCTGCCAGATACTAAAAATTGTACAGAGTACAGAATCACAAAAATATGACAGACACATAAGTAGAAAGATATATGAGCATAAATTTCAGAAATAGCCTTAAACCCTGTTGAAATTTAATAAATGATAATGACAATATCATAAGTATGAACAAAGAGTTTTTCATTGAGATGGTAGGATAACTGAACAGACAGGTGGAAAAAAATTGGGATCCTGTCCCATATATCAGGAAAATGCCAAATTGATCAATGTTAAACACAAAAAAGACACAAAATATGGGCAGATACCTATAGCCTAAGGGGGAAAAAAAAAACCACTCCTAACCATGACTAAAAATCCAGATGCCATAAATCTGACTACATAAATTTAAAAATTAAAATCTCTAATTAAATAAATTTTTTAAAACCTATAACCAAAATAAAATAAAAAGGACAAGCTAGAATAAATATCTGCAACTTACATGTCAAAGAAAGAGCAAATATCCCTATATAAACAGTTTCTAAAAATATGGAAGGAAACTCAACAACTCTATAAACTCTATAGAACTGTGGGCAAGAATTACAAACAGAAAATTTGCAGGAAAAATGCAAATGGCACTAAAATTTCTGAAAACAAGATCGCTTTTCTAAAAAAAAGAGATCACCTTTCTAAGTAAAAAGAAAGATCGCTTTTCTAAAAAAAAAGAGATCACCTTTTCTAAGTAAAAAGAAAAATGTCAATAAAAATTATACTGAGCCATTTCATTCCTATGAAACTAGCAGAAATCCAAAAGAATAACAACACTGGTACTAAGTTTTGTTTGCTATAAGCATAAAAACATTCTCATATCCTGTTGGTGTGAATGCAAAATAATTAAGCACTATGAAGTAAAATATAACAACATTTAGTTAAATAACATATGAATTTACCAACTAACCCAGAACTCTCACTTTTAGTAATCTATTGCAAGGAAACGTTGGCCAAAAATGAAAGATGTAGGCACAAGGCTACATCACTATTTATATTTACAAAAGAGTTGAAATAACCCAAATGCCGATTAATAAACAATTGGTGGAAAGTACCATGGTAGACTCACATGACAAAGTGCTAAGCAACTGAAAAAAGAACTAGGGATATCTCCAAACACTGCTACAGAGTGAATTCCAGATTATATCACTAAGAAAAGGAAATTTGAAAAACCAAGTATAATATGGTAACTTTTATATATAAAAGGGAACTATACATATGCATGTTTATATTAAAAATAATAGATAAATCATAAAACAAAATGAGTGTTTCCTCATAGGATGAGAGAAGGAACAAGGAACAGGATGGAGGGAAAGGGATGGAAGCCAGAGTGATCCTTGAATAGTCTTTGTTTCATAGATTCATCTTTGGAAACATTTAAGCATTTTTTGTAATTATAAAAAACAATTTACCAAAATGAAAACAAAACCCCAAAACCAAATAGCAAATGAAACAATCTAATTGTATCTCAAGTCAATGGCATGCCAAACATAGAAGAATAATTTCTGTTCTATTTAAAACACAGGAATCTGATCCTAAGTCATAATGAAGATATGCCCTAAGGACAAAAGAACTGCAAAAAAAACTAGTTTGCCCAGTGGCTCACATCTATAATCCCAGCACTTGGGAGGCCGAGGCAGGTGGGGTGCCTGAGCTCACAAGCTGGAGACCAGCCTGAGCAAGAGCAAGACTCCATCTCTAAAAAAGAGCCGGGCACTGTGGCAGGTGCCTGTAGTCTCAGCTACTTGGGAGGCTGGGCCAATAGAATCCTTTAAGCCCAAGAGTCTGAGGTTACTGTGAGTTATGACACCACCCTATTCTACCAAGAGTGACAAAGTGAGACTCTGTCTCAAAAAAAAAAAACAACTTAAATTGGTTTTGATAACATTTTATTAACGATACTTTTGGTATTGTTATTCTGAAACTATATGTTGTTTTGGAGGACAAAACAAATAATCATGATAATGCCCTATGGAATATAAATTTTAAAATAAAAAGATATAAATTCGAAGTAAAGTAAAACTATAACACCGAGTTAAAATTAGAAATATTAGTATGAATTCATGATACATTTTTCCCACTAGAACAAATAATATGTATATCTTAGCTTTAACCACTCTAAGTTCTAAAAACAATCAGAACCTCAGTGGCACTAAGTTCTACAGCCCAGATTGTGGTCTCATTTCACACTAAAAGACACCAGGGCATCTGGAAACAATAGCTGATACATAGTCTACAAACCATAAATGTACAAAATGAGCCTAGAGTATCACATCATATCAGAAAACAAAGACTAGTAAAACTACTCTGGTCTGTCAAAAGGACTCAGGAAACCACTTGAAATACATCCACTGCGGCTCAGCGCCTGTGGCTCATCCGGCTAAGGCACCAGCCACGTATACCTGAGATGGCAGGTTCAAATCCAGCCCGGGCCTGCCAAACAACAATGACGGTTACAACCAAAAAAATGGCCGGGCGTTGTGGCGGGCACCTGTGGTCCCAGTTACTTGGGAGGCAGAGGCAAGAGACTCACTTGAGCCCAAGAATTGGAGGTTGCTGTGAGCTGTGATGCCACAGTACTCTACCCAGGGTGACAGCTTGAGGCTCTGTCTCAAAAAAGAAAAAAAAAGAAATATATCCACTGCCAATGTGGAGCAAAATAAAAACAATTGCAATGGACTAGAATACATAATGAATTCATTGCCATCCACCCCTAATAAAGATCACTTATGGAGAATGGTGAGAAACTAATTCACGATTCTGAAAAGTAATCAAGTCTTTAACTTGATTTGAATTGAAATTTTCCATAATAAATAGTACGTTTAAAAAAAGTAAGCAACAACCATGACAAAAAAGATTCACAAATTTGATCATATCAAACGTAAAATTGTCAGTCTGGCCAACACAGCAAGACCCTATCTCTACAAAACATTTTTAAATTAACCATGTTTCACAGGCTACACCTTTACCCCTAGCTATTCAGGAAACTGAGGGAGGAGTATCACTTGAGGCCAGGAGTTTGAGGCTGCACTGAGAAAGAATCTCATCTTTGCCCTGGGTAGAGTGCTGTGGTGTCATCATAGCTCACAGCAATCTCAAACTCTTGGGCTCACGTGATTTTCTTGCCTCAACCTCCCAAGTAGCTGGGACTACAGGGGCCCGCCACAACACCCAGCTATTTTTAGAGGCAGGGTCTCACTCAGGCTCAGGCTAATCTCGAACTCGGGAGCTCAGGCTTTCCACCTGCTTTGGCCTCCCAGAGTGCTGGGTGTATGATTATATTTATATAAAACATCCAGAATAGGCAAGTCCATAGAGACAAAATGTAGATTTGTGACTGCCAAGGACTGGGGTCAGAGGTGAATGGAAAGTGACTTTGTTTTCCGAAGTTGAAAATGCCCTGGAACTAGATAACGATGACGGCCACATAATACTGTGAATATACTAAATGTCACTGAATTGTGCACTTTAAATCGTTAACTCTATGTTACAAGTATTCTATCACAATAAAAACACACAAAATTGGTGACTTTTAGAGACCAAATCCCAGTAAATGAAGAGGAAAAATTCATTCCGCATGAAGCATGGGTTGAAATTTGATTACAGTGCAGAAACAACTGCCAGAAAATAATCTCTTAACTGAATACCCTACAGACAGAGCAAAACTAAAAATCCTGGGAAGTTATTTTAAGGATATACAGTCAATTTATTCTCTATACATTCTAAATTTTATCCCCCAAAAATAAGACCATTGGAAAGCCATCAACATAAGCTTGGATAACAGGGTCCCCTGAAAAACTTCATCAACTAATTATGACTTGGTACCTAAACTTTTGCTTCCATTAAAGAATAATTACAGGCATTTTTTCATTGTTATCACTAGAAAATATCCATCATTAATAAGTTTTAATTCAGCTTTCAGGATCAGAAGGTCTTTATGACCAAAAAAGCAATGAGGTACCTTTATTCTGATGATCAATGAAAGTCATGTAACAGATTATCTCTTTTTGCCATGGTGAGCCAGAAAGGTTAGAAATATTTGTGACTCAAATTTGATAATTTCATATATATGCTCACACATAAACACACATATATACTGTTTATCTCCTTGCCAACTTTGTCCTATTAATCTTCTATTCCAATGCTACTGGCCTGTAGACTTCAACACTAATATCACCTGCAACCCGGTTAAAAATGTAAATTCTCAAGCCCTATTCTATGTTTTAACAAACTTTCCAGGCCATTTTTATGTACACTAAAGTTTGAGAACCACTGTGTTACACTGTTTCCTTTAAGTTTATTGTTATATATTTCTCTTGTTCCATTTTAAATGTAAGAGTCATTAACCTCATAAAATTCAATATAACACAAAATATAGAATGACTTCAACAACTCACATAGGATTTCTTCATTTTCAGTTTATCTTGGAAAAATGTAGAAATCTTTGAAGGTATAGCTGGGATAGAAAAAAAGGAATGAAATCACTGGAGGTACAAAATGTCTTACAACTCCTAAATTTGCCTGCTTAAAAAGCTGTAAATAGGGCTCGGCGCCTGTGGCTCAACGGGCTAAGACGCCAGTCATGTACACCTGAGCTGGCGGGTTCAAATCCAACCCGGGGCCCGCCAAACAACAACAGCTGCAACCAACAAATGTCTGGGCGTTGTGGCGGGCACCTGTGGTCCCAGCTACTTGGGAGGCAGAGGCAGGAGACTCACTTGAGCCCAGGAATTGGAGGTTGCTGTGAGCTGTGATGCCACAGCGCTCTATCCAAGGTGACAGCTTAAGGCTCTGTCTCAAAAAAAAAAAAGCTGTAAATATCACATGGGTATTTTCACCCTAAAGAAGGGGCAGTGTAAAGACATGTAAAGAAGCACCCGTGTGCCCATTTATAACTGTGATATGATCATGTGGAGCTTGAAGGTACAATTCTTTACCAAATGAATATACCTGTTTTCCCCCCATTTTTTTTTTTTGAGACAGAGTCTCACTTTGTTCCCCTTGGTAGAGTGCCATGGCCCTCAAACTCTTGGGCTCAAGTAAATTCTCTTACCTCAGCCTCCCAAGTAGCTGGGACTACAGGTGCACACAACGCCTGGCTATTTTGAGAGATGAGGTCTCACTCTGGCTCAGGCTGGTCTCCAACCTGTGAGCTCAGACAATACACCCACCTTGGCCTCCCAGAGTGCTAGGATTACAGGCATGGGCCACTACACCAGGCCTTTACCCACTTTTAAAATATATATATATATATAACACTTTGTGTTTGCAAATGAAAAAAGTGAGAAAAATGGTTAAACAAATCAAAAAACACTAAATAGCCTGATCCTTCAAGATGTGTATATGGATTTCTCTGTTTATTCCTCTAGAAATAACTCAAACCTATCAAATAAGGAATGGAGGCACTTTAAGGCAGTGGTTCTCAACCTTCCTAATGCCACAACCCTTTAATACCGTTCAGGATGAGAACTGCTGCTTTAAGGTAAGGTTAGTTTTTTCTTTTTTTTTTTTTTGAGACTAGAGTAGCAAGTCTCACTCTGTTGCCCCAGGCTAGATTGCCCCTGGCCATAGCTCACAACAACCTCAAACTCCTGGGCTCAAGTGACCCTCTTGTCTCAGCCTCCCAAGTGGTTAGGACTATAGATGTGTGTCACCACATCTTGCTAGTTTTTCTATTTTTAGTAGAGATGAGGTCTGGCTCTTGCTCAGGCTGGTCTTGAAGTGCTGAACTCAAGCAGTCCACCTGGCTTGGCTTCCCAAAGTGCTAGGATTACAGGCATGAGCCAACGTATCAGGCCAGTAAGGTCCCTTTTACATCGTTTTTCTACAGTATATGTTTTTCAATATACCTTTTTTTTAACAGTGATAATGTGATCTCCACTAGCCTGAGTGTCAGGAAAGTCCATGTCATCTCTTGGCTCTGCCACTAATAAAAAGGAAGGGAAATTCACTTACACTCTTGGGGCTAATTTTTCCCAACCATGAATAAGACAAACAGAAAACCTGTCTTGTACTGGTGTCCTATAATACCACAATAAAGCAATTCATCAGCATTTTTTTCAGATGCCAGATTCATGGGGTGAAAATAGCTCAGAATGTGGAAAGAGTTAGTGAAAAATAAACTGTGGTGTTGTACTGGAATTGGTAAGAGATGGAATTTATTCAGATCTAGCTGTAAAACCACTTTCCCCAGGGCACATCCCCCAAACTCCTCAGTTACGTTATATTTATTCCTTTATTCTTCACAGCCTAGTTGCTCTCTCTCTAAGTCTGGTCCAGACCATTTTCCCTGGCAGGGCTTCTGGATGCGGCAACATCACCCAAATCTGCATTCTGAGAAGGCTGTGCAAATCTAGGATCTTCTCCTTTCTGGGAATTTGCCTCTACTCAGAAACTCACTCAGATGTGGAGTTGTTCTTCTCCACGTGGAATTCTGTTCCTGGAGATGTCTCCTTCTTACTTCACAAGAGGTGCTTTGCTCCAAGGAGGATGAGAAATGCACCTAAGGGACAAGTTTATTTCAGTTGGAACCTTTACCCACAGCCACAATTTAACACTGAATATTCCCTGTCCCGTAGAATTTCAGGTCAGACTTTCAATCAACTCGAATCAAGGCTGCTGTATGACCTATATAGACCAGTATGGTCTATACAAACCTAACTAAGAAACAGTCACACTATCTCACCCAAAGGCTCCAAAGACACATCTAGACATCTGAAAAACAGAACTGCTGCATGATAGATTCAAGTCTTCGAATTATTTCTTCACATTTAAAATTGTTCCTAACTGCTGTGGAGCATGCAATGCTGTGTTTTATAACCAGATTGATAAATTAGAAAGACCATGACACGACACTTGGAGAAACGTTTGAGTTTTTCTGCTAGGGTGTTTTATCTGTTAGTTTTGTATGTAACTTTCTTTCGTCTCCTTTCCTTTGTCCGTGTGGAAGAGTTACTGTCATAAGGGCAAGACTGTGAGCAGAAACTAGTAAGAAAAGCGTTTCCGTTAACAGCAGTAGCTATTATTTACTGCCACGCACGGTGCTACTACGTTATCGAATCCCAAGGGCAACCTCCGGAGGCAGGTATTAGTAACTATACCCTCGTTTTATGTAAGGAAATCCTGTCTCAAGTACATTATTACATAGGAAGGAATCATTCTTTTACACCCAGCGCCCTGAGGCACCAAAGCGCCCCTTTGACCCCGCCCACTCCGCACAGGGGTTGGCCACACGCGAACTCCCCCCCCCCTCGGGCCGCACCCCTGCTTTCCCACGCCAGACCCCAGCCCTGCCCTGGCCGAGACGCACCCAGCCCAGCAAGCACCCCCCTCCCTGAACTGTGCGACAGCTCCGACAACTCCGGCGCGCACCCGGCTCCCAATCCGGGCGGACCTAAACCGCGATCAGACCTAGAGGATCCGGGAACATCTCCCACGCCAAGCCCAAGACGCGTCCCTGGGGAGCTGCACATGCGCAGAAGGAGCCTCTGCGGCCTCGTTCCCCCCCGCCCCCCGAACATGCGCGGTGAGCCTGCAGGCGGCTGGACTCAGTCTCCCAGAAACCTGCTTGCCCTTGGCCTTAGGAAATGTCGGAAAGTTCTACAGGTTTAGCAGTTCAGAGGTTGTGCTCCAGGGACAGCACTTCTGCCATCAGCAACCCTGGATTTGTTCGGTACCGCGGGTAAATGGTGCCTGTCTATAATCAGTGTGTCATTGGAACACCAAGCTACAAAAGGAACCAAAGATGTGAATCAGTGCGCCTTAGCACTATAAATGAGAAAGTTAATTTAAATACTAAGAAATTAAATAATTAAAATACTAGCAATAAAACCAATGTGCTTAAAAGTAAACAGTAAAAGGAAATTTCAAATAAAAATAAATCCAGAAGAAATCGATTGCAATAGGAAACATGCTTCAACTTGAGGATTTGCAAGCACCTCAAAGTCAAATAGAAAAGGGATAAAAAAAGGAGTTAGCAAGTGGAGGAGTGAGTGGTGAGCAAACCCCATGATGAGAGCAGTCTTATAGGAAATGTTTGTCCTTGCACGGGCCATTCTTGGGCTGAGATGTTAAGGGGGCATGGTCTGCATTTGACTGCTAAGATTTGGGGACAGGCCAGAGTTTAGTGCCTTGTGGGGAAGAGAGGAGCCTAACTAAAGTCTAATCAGGCTAAATTAGTGGACTAGTAGTGAGCACTATGAACACTTGGCCACAGATCACAAAAGTAAAATATGCATATTTTAGATAAATTTAGAAATACAAATGAACAAATGAAATGAGCACAAGCACTTCACACATTCTCACCTGGTTCAACCACGATTAAATATTAGGTGTAGTCCTTCTGATTCTTTCTGTAGCCCTTCTGATTAAATGTTGGGTGCAGCTCTTCTGATTCTTTTACAAAAACAGAATCATTAGACCCAAAAATAGAATCATGATGATGTATAACTTTGTACCAAACAATGCATACTGAACATTTTTGTTCTTATCATATTATAAAATCAGCTGCTATAGAAAATAAAATCCAATTTACAACAGCGACAAAGACATGTAAATGTTAGTATCAGATTGCATAAGAAATTAGGAAAATCTGTATGAAGACAATTATACTGCTTTATATGTAATATTTGCCCTTAAAAGTACTTGAACACCAATTCATCAAAATTAGTGGGGAGTGATATTGAAAAATAGTGGTGGACTAGAAAGTTTCATAAATTGATCCTTTTACTAAACCATTCATTAGGATGACAAAAACTGACAGTATCAACTTTTTTGGAACTCTGGAATCAAGTAAAAACAGCAAGCGAGGGCATGCTTAATGAAGAAAAAGGAAGTTAAAATTTAGTAAGCATCGTAGCATTTTTCTTATCCCACTTACCATTCTCCCATTCTTCACCTTTGTAGTGACTATGGGTATAGCAGCCTGCATTCTTGGTGCAGCTTGCTGGTGTTGGGGGGCGGGGGGAGACTTTGCTCTTAAAAAAAATTGTAGTTCTCTGTTTTAATCTGTCTGAAGATTCTGAGGGTTGAACACAGAGGCTTTTGTACTGCCCCTCCCACCCCTGAGCTATAGTGAACTCCTAGGTTGAGCCTGTCAAATACATTTAAAGGCATACACATTGAGCATCCCTAATCCAAAAACCTGAATTTCAAAATTAGAAATTCTCCAAAATCTGACATTTTTGAGTACCAACATGATGCCACAAGTGGAAAATTCCACACCTAAGTACATAACACGAACTGTTTCATCCACAAGATTATTCAAAAATAGCGTATAAAATTATCTGCAGACTATATATAGAAGGCATATATGAAACTTAAATGAATTCCAAGTCTAGACTTGGATCCCATTCCCATATTATCTTATGGATATGCAAATATTCCAAAATCCACAAAATTCCAAAATTCGAAATACTTCTGGTCCCAAGAATTTTGGACAAGGGATACTTAACCCTTTTTACCTGTTGCTGCCTGAGAAAAAGGAGCAGCAGATGGAACAGGTAGCAAACAGTACCAAATCCGTGGAAAGGAGGAAGCTGTGGGGCCTTGGAATAATAAATGTTTGAAGTGCTACTGCATAAACTGGGGAATCTAGAATGTGATTTGAATGCCATTGGCTAGACCATGCTTAGAATCTGAGAGACATGAGGTTTGCCTCTCCAGCTGATCTTTGGACTCTGCACAATCAAAAGGAGAAGGAGAAAATAGAATTATAGGGACATAGGTAAAAATTGAAGTACTACAGAGGCTGAAATATTCCAGGCTGGTATTTCACTCTGGTAGCTCTACAGTTCTGGGGTCTTGAGGGGTGACCCCATTCCCATGACTGTATTAGGCATTATCCTAGTAAGATCTCTCTGTAACAGCTCCACTTCTGCAACAGGCCTTTGCCTGGGCCCCCAGGCTGCCCAATACATCCTTTGAAATCTAAGTGGAGGCTGCCATGATCATATAGCAAGCATACTCTACATGTCTGCTGAATTAGAACTGTGTGGACACTACCAAGGCCTGCTCCTTGCAGTGTAGTGGCAGGTGCTGCACCTGAGCCCACCCGAGCCATGGCTGGGGTGTCTAAGGAGCATTGCACTGGAATGTAGGGAGCAGACAGTTGAGGGAGTCCAGGGCAGTGAACTCTGAGGTCCTGTAGGTGCCTCCGGAAACCTTGTCCTTCAAGTCCTAAATCTGAGGGATAGCCTCAGAGTTCTCTGAAATGCCTTCATGGTCTTTATCCCATTCAGGTGTCCTCAAACTTTTTAAACAGGGGGCCAATTCACTGTCCCTCAGACCGTTGGAGGGCCAGACTATAGTTAAAAAAAAAAACTATGAACAAATTCCTATGCACACTGTACATATCTTATTTTGAAGTGAAAAACAAAATGGGACCAAATACAATTCACACCAATTCATGTGGCCCGCAGGCCATAGTTTGAGGACGCCTGGTAGCACCTGACTACCTTCTATTGGCACTAATCTCTTTTGCAAATGGTTACTTGTTCACACCACTGGTTTGACCTCCCAAAGATGCCTTTACTTTCTTTGAATAGCCAAGCTATGGCTTTTCCAAATCTTTCCACTCTGCTTCCCTTTTATTTATTTATTTTTTTTTGAGACAGAGCTTCAAGCTGTTGCCCTGGGTAGAGTGTCATGGCATCACAGCTCACAGCAACTCCAACCCCTGGGCTCAAGTGATTCTTCTGCCTCCACCTCCCAAGTAGCTGAGACTACAGGCACCCGCCACAACGCTCAGCTATTTTTTGGTTGCAGCCATCATTGTTGTTTGGCGGGCCCGGGCTGGATTCAAACCTGCCAGCTCAGGTGTATGTGACTGGTGCCTTAGCTGCTTGAGCCACAGGCACTGAGTCATCTGCTTCTCTTTTAATTATAAATTTTGTCTTTAAATGATTTCTATCCTCTTGTATCTTACCATATGCTGTTAAAAGTAGCCATGCATCTCATTCAATATTTTGATTTGAAATTTCTTCCACCAGATACCCTAGCTTATCACTCTTACATTCTACCTTCCACAAAGCCATTAGGTATACTACTTGCCACTTTGTAACAAGATGGCTTTTACTCCATTTTCCAATAAGATATCCTTTTTCACTTTCCTTAGACCTCATCATAATGACTTTACCACCCCTATTTCTAATAGCATACTGGTCACAGCTGCTTAAGGAAGCTCTGGGAAGACTAAGACTTTACCTGCAGCTATTCTTGTTTTTTTTTTTTTTTTAGAGACAGAGTCTCATTATGTTGCCCTTGATAGAGTGCTGTGGCATCACAGCTCACAGCAACCTCCAGCTCTTGGGCCTAGGCAATTCTTTTGCCTCAGCCTGCTGAGTAGCTGGAACTACAGGGACCTGCCACAATGCCTGGCTATTTTTTGTTGCAGTTTGGCTGGGCCTGGGTTCAAACCTGCCACCCTCAGTATGTGAGGCCAGTGCCCTATTCATTGAGCCACAGGTGCCACCCAGCCTGCAGCTATTCTTTTCTTCTGAGCCCTCACCACAACAGCCCTCAATGCTCCATTTACTGCAATAGATATATAATTATATATATATATTAAATATATATATTATATATATGTATTTTTTTTTCTTTAGACAGAGTCTCACTATGTCACCCTTGGTAGAGTGCTGTGCTGTCACAGCTCACAGCAACCTCCAACTTTTGGGCTTAAGCGATTCTCTCACCCCAACCTCCCAAGTAGCTGGGATTGCAGGCACCCGCCACAACACCTGGCCATTTCTTGTTGCAGTTGTCATTGTTGTTTAGCTGGCCCTGGCCATGTTTTAACCTGCTAGCCTTAGTGTATGTGGCTGGCGCCATAACCACTGTGCTATGTGCGCCAAGCCCACAGCAATATATTTTTTCCTAACTTGCTCTTCTCAATTCTTCTGCCCATTACACATTACCCAGTTCATATTTTCAGGTATTTGGTATAGCAAATAGTATTTGTACCTCTTTAGTACCAATTCTCCCTCTAAGTCCATTTAATGCCACAGACTGATAATTTATAATGAAGAGAAATTTACTTGGGTCATGATTCTGTATTGGGTCCCTTCATGGTCGCCACTTGTGGGACCTGGGACTAGCCAGGTGTCTGGCCCCCAGCTTATCTAGGTTCTGGACTCGGACTGCTAGGTTACCTTGCTCCGGAACAATTGCTCTTAGGTGCCAGAGGGCTATTTGCTTTAGCAGATGTGAGAGAGAGAGAAAAACAGTATTTGAGGGAGTAAAGTAGTCTTAGTAAGAAGAATACATCTTAGGATTCTATCATAGAGGGAGATGCCATGCAGGCATTCTGCAGGCAGGAGAAGCGAGAGAGTTAAAGTGAGCAAGTCCATGATCGAAAACGCGTTCCTGACTGCCTTCTTCTCCAGACTCTTATAGACATACTCCCATGCCTCTCAACACCGTAAGTGTAGAGACTGCCAATCACTGATGCTCTCATCTAATGCCCTTGTCACCAAGGTGTTACATTACCAAGCTATACAGGTGTTTCTTGTAAATCTCACTCCTCCTTGCCATATGCTATAGGGACTGCTATAATTCTAGACACTGAGAAGTCTAAGATCGAGAGCCTACATCGTGTGGGCCTACTTGCTGTGACATAACATGGTGGAAGGTATCACATGAATAACAGAGGGAAGGGGGCTGGACACACACTTTTGTAAAGAACCACTCAGGAGGAAAGTGCCCTCTTGACCTAATTTCTTTTAAAAGTTTCTATTTCTCAATCTGTCACACTGGATATTAATTTCCCAGCACAAGAATTTTGGAGGACACTTAAACTGTAGCATTTAGATTTTTTTTTTTTTTTGAGACAGTCTCAGTCTGTCACCGTGGGTAGAGTGCCATGGTGTCATAGTTCACAATAACCAGTACACAGTTTTTTCTATTTTTAGTAGAGATGGAGGGGGTCTCACTTTTGCTCAGGCTGGTCTCGAACTTGTGAGCTCAAGCAATCTACCCACCTCAGCCTCCCAGAGTGCTAGGATTACAGGTGTGAGCCACCATGCCTGGCCCTCATATAGATTATTGAAATTGAATAGAAACCACAGAAATAAACCCACAGAAAGATGGGTGTTTGATTTTTGATAAAATATAAAGTCAATTCAGTGGAGAAAGGATAGTCTTTTCAACAAATGGTAGTGGAGCATTTAAACCTACACATGCAAAACCCCAAAATAAATAAGCAAAACAGAATGTTATGTTGATTTTCACTTCACACCTTTAGTAAAAATTAACTCAAAATGTCTTACAGACTTAAATAAACGTAAAATTATAAAACCCAATGTTTTCCCCAATATAAGAGAAAATCTTTGTGACCTGGGGTTAGGCAAAGAGGTATTTATTTACTTATTTATTTATTTAGGAATCTCACTTTTTCACCTTGGGTAGAGTGTAGTGGCATTATTAGAACTCACTACAATCTCAGACTTGTAGCCTCAACTAATCCTCCTTCCTTAGCCTCTTGGATACAAGTGTGCGGTACCATATCCAGCTGATTTTTTCTATTTTTGGTAGAGATGGAGGTTGATTTTGCTCAGACTGGTCTTTAAATCCTGAGCTCAGGTAACCTTCCTGCATTGGCCTACCAGAACGCTAGGATTACAGATGTGAGCCACTGTGCCCGGCCGGGCAAAGTGTTCTTAAATTTTACACCACTATCACACTTTATAAAAGGAAAAATTAATAAGTTTGACTTTATTAAAATTGAAACTTTTTGTTCAGTGAAAAGATTATGTTAGGAGCAAAAAGAGAAGGCCTGGCTCTATGGCTAACACCTGTAATCCTAGCACTCTGGGAGGCTGAGGACGGTGGATTGCCTGAACTTAGGAGTGCCAGACCCCATCTCTAAAAATAGCTGGGCGTTGTGGTGCCAGGTGCCTATAGTCCCAGCTACTTGGGAGGCTGAGCCAAGAGGATCACTTGAGCCCAAGAGTTCGAGGTTGGTGTGAGCTATGATGCCACAGCATTCTACTAAGGGCAACTCTTGTCTCAAAAAAAAAAAAAAAAAAAGAGAGAGAGAGAAAGAGAATGAAAAGACAAGCCACCCACTGGTAGAAAATACGGTATTTGCAAATCACATTTCTGATAAAGGACTTTTATAAAGAATTTTAAATACAACCAGAAGAAATTAAACAATCCAATTTTAAAATTGGGACCAGGTGTGATGGCTCCAGCCTGTAATTCTAGTGCTTTGGGAGGCCAAGGTGAGAGGATTGCTTGAGGCCTGGAGTTTGAGACCAGCCTGGGCAATATAACAAGATCTCATCTCTATCCAAAATTAAAATATTAGTCAGGTGTGGTGATGCACAGAAGTAACTGTAGTCCTAGCTATTGGGAGGCTGAGATGAGAGGATTACCTGAGCTCAGGCGTTCAAGACTGCAATGAGTTATAATGATGCCAATATCCTCCATCCTTGGTAACAGAATGAGGCCCTATGTCTTAAAAAAATTTTTTTTAAAAATTAAATGGGCAGTACTCAGCCCTAATATGAATCTAATTTATAGCTTTCATATGAAGGCTAAAACCCAATTATAGCACAGGAATACAGGGAAAGGGGAAAGGGAGGGGAGGGGAGGGGTGGGGGGAGGATGGGTAGAGGGAGGGCAATTAGTGGGAACACACCTACGGTGCATCTTAGCAGGGTACTGGCGAAACTTATTAAAGGTAGAGTATTAATGTCTTTATATAGTGATCAAGGAAATGCCAGGAAGGATATCTGTAACAGTATGATCAAAATATTTCTGAATGTATATGAATCGTGCCCTGTGATTGCACCAATGTACATAATTATGATTCAATAAAATTAATAAAAAATAAAAAAAATAAAATAATAAAATAAAAAAAATAAAAATAAATAAAAAAAACCAAACAAATAAAAGCAACAACAATGCTACTCTATATTATATAATAAACAGAAAAGGCTGATTATCATAATCTGATCCCATCATACTTTTGAATAGGGACTTTTCTCCATCCATTCTCACACCAGGAGTTTTCTAAAAGTGCTAGAATATTAATTTAGTAATTGCAAGGAGACCATTAATATGCAGAATTTTCTGAAGATATTCTGTTCCCCCTTTACACTTGAACTTTTCTAAAGAATGATCTACACCTGCGGTGCTACCATTTTCACTACAACCAGCTATAAACATTGTAATTGTCTGTAATCATGGAAACCTATTTTTTTTTTTTTTACTTTGATGAATGAGATATGGCTTAGTTTCCTAAACCATCCTGGTCATCCATTTTTCACTCTTTTCTTGAATCTCTTCCCTCATTTCCTGAAATTAGGCATCTCTCAGGGTTACATCTTCCAAACTCCCTTCTTCCTCCATCCCTTTTGCTTCAAGAATACAACCACCTCTGAAGACTTTCATAATTACAATGTTGTGTTCCTATCAGGTCTTTATCTTTTCATTCTTCTGAAATTTGAATATTTATTTTCAACTTTAAAGAAAGTGAGCTGATCTTTCCTCTAAAACAAGTATCCTGTAAATCATTGCAAGTGAAAAAGCATAGAATTAGTAATCAGACAAACTGAATTTCAAGTCTTGTCACTCTTTTATTTGAAGAACTTATTTATTCTCTCCCAAAGTTATCTTTCTTTTTCAGTAAAAATGAAAATATTAACATAAAGCTGAAGTGCTATAGTGATGGACTTGATTATCTAAGAGTCAAAAAAAAAATGCCTAGTAAAATATCTAGGACAAAACAGAGCTCAGAAAAATGCTAGGTTTCCTATCTTTCCCTTCTCTTTCTGATTTTCCTATGAATTTTCCAAATAATTTAAATTTTAAAAGTCATTCTTTTCAAATATCCTGCAACCCATTTATCCTACTTTTTTCTAGTTTATTATTATAGTTATGTCCATCTCTCATTGCCTCTGTTTTAAGTTACACCTTTAAAGCATCTCACCTGTACAATAGCAATAGTTTTCTACTGCAAGGAATATTACATCTGGCTTTCAGGAAAAAAAGATTCCTAATATATAACTATTACTTTTTATTCCCTGATCAAAAACTTGTATTTTCTATACCTCTTTGAATTAAGAAGTTATGTAATATAAATTATACACAGACATACATCGTACTTTAGCTTGAAAGTATTTTCTTTGTTATTCATTAAAACACTGTAGGTGTTGCCAGGCTTGGGGACTCCAGCCTATAACCTCCCTAGCACTCTGGAAGCCGAGGTGGGTAGATTGCTTGAACTCAGGAGTTTGAGACCAGCCTGAGCAACAGGGAGACCCTGTCTCTACAACATAGTGGCTGGATTCTGTAGTCCCAGGAGGCTACTTGGGAGGCTAAGATAAAAGGATTGTTTGAGCCCAAGAATTTGAGGTTGCTGTAAACTATGACGCCACAGCACTCTATCCAAGGTGACAAAATGAGACTTTGTCTCAAAAACAAACAAATAAACACTTTTGGTGTCAATTCCTATTTTGCTAATGAGTACATTGACATACCAGAAGTTCCTACATGTGGCAATAATGATGGGAAGCTTTTACCCCAAGGCTTCTGGCCTGCAATTTAATCCTCTTTCTCCCTTGCTGCTATATTTGTATTCTAACATTTAGAGTCTCCCTAAATACAGTTCAAATCTAAGTTTCTGGCATTATCTTTTCAGTTCTATCCTAGTGTATTACAGAAGGCTAAAATCCCCACTTACAGGAAAAATGAAACGTATCATTTTAGTGATGTGGTGTGTATTTTAAAAAGAAATGTAAAAGGGAAAGCTACCATTTCCTTAAACTTTCCAGTTGCTTAAAGCAAACTGTCCCTCCAACTGTCATCACCTTTATCCAACTCTGAAATATAGCAAATGCTATTCTCTCTTTCTAGAATATTATCTTGCCAGTCTTTACCTACCCAGGTAAGAAACCTATCCATTTTTCAAATAAGTTTTCTTCATTTTCCTTGGTTTCTTTGATAACTTTTATCAATACTCTCTTGGCTTTGTCAAAGTGAAAATAAAAATGCAGAGAATAATCGGTAAATTTAACATTTTTGGGGGGGAAGAAAGGATTACAATTTGAGCATACATGCAGACTAAATGGTCTTTATTCTGTGTAAGGAATGAATAGAAGTTTGGAGGTTTTTCTTTCTTTCTTTTCTTTTTTTTTTTTTTGGCCAGGGCTGGGTTTGAACCCTCCACCTCTGGCATATGGAGCCGGCGCCCAGCGCCCTTCTCCTTTGAGCCACAGGCGCTGCCCAAGTTGGAGATTTTTCAGTCGTTCTAGTGAATTTGTGAGAAGGTGGCACGCTCCAATTGGTGAGCAATGGTAGTGGACAAAATTAGTCCCAGAATTGCAGCAAGTTATTTCAGGAGTTGGAGATAAAAATGGTCTCACTTACAAAAGGCAGTTTCAGTAGCTAGAGTTACAGAGAATTATTATATTTCCACAGCAATATTATGTGTCCTGAGTGCTTTCTGTGTTCCCCTCTCTCAGGCTTCTCCCCTGTTTTAATTGGGTAAAACAAGAATGACCCAATTTATATGATCAATTTTCACAGCTCAGTTGACTTGAATAATATTCATTTCTGTGTCTCCATATCCATTATTTATCCTATTATTATTTCCATTTTATTATTTTTCCAGGAAGTTAAAAAAAGTTTTCATGGTGGCACCTGTGGCTCAAAGGAATAGGGTGCCATAAGCTGGAGGTGGCAGGTTCAAACCCAGCCCCGGCCAAAAACTGCAAAAAAAAAAGTTTACATGCTTAAGAAAAGCTTGCATATGTTGAATTTGAGTGAACCTGTGCTGTCACCTTCTTTGTGCATTGTTTTAAGACCAATGCAATAAGACTTATCTTACTGTTATTGCTTGTATTGAAAAGTGTTTCTGAAACACTCTGATTCTTTGAAAAGGCTCCTTATCCAGATATATCAACTGGGTCTGAAAAAAGAGTAATGAAAGCACAGTTGTACTGTTACTTGTGGTTCAAAATGCTTAGTACTCTACTATGTATTACCATATGAAAACTAGGTTCTATAGAAATAAATCTATTTTAAGTTGTATAAATATATACATGAAATAATAGAATTTGACTTTTTAAAACTACTACAGTTACATTATCTAAGTTGGTAGGATATTTATGATTCATGTAAATAGTCAAATTGGGTAGGAAACTGAAAATAACATGAATAGTATTTATTTTCTGATGAGTTTTGGATTATACACACTTTATGCTGTCTGATCTACCTTCATGATACCTTTATTGCTGGAGGGAAAAAGTCTCCCCCATCTGTGATTGCAATGTTGTGGTGAAAATATTAAAGAAGTTGATGTAAGTAATAATTTCAGGCCACAGATAGTTTAAGTCATAGTGACAGCTTATTGAAGTAAAATTTTAAATGTTTATATTTAGAAACATATTAATATATTTCATTGAGGAAATATATTTGATGAATAAGGCAAATATTTCTGCCTGGTCAGTGTGAGAATACTTTGTGTTAACTAACAGTAATTCCAACTCTATAAAAACGAAATTATTTCATGCCTTACATTTTTAAATTGCAGGTTTTTCATCTTTCAAAATGATGAAATAATATATAATATTTCATTATAATCTTATAAGAAGAAATACTAAGATCCATTCTAGTGTTTCCATTAATGATAAGCAAAACCCAAATACAAATTAAAACGTCAAATTGATCAGATTTTTCATTTCAAATTTAAATAATTACTCAGATTTAAAATTCCATTATTTCCATAGGGAAACACTCAGTTTTATTACATATATGTGAGTTTTGCTGAAGAAAATACCCTTACTGTGTTGGAAATGCTATGTGACTTGGATAAAGTGAAGAAGTGATGTAATTTTAATTATGTAATTTGAAATAGATTGTAGACATTGAAGAGAATAATTAGGAAATTATACATAAGTAATAGAGATAATCTGAGTAATCAAAATGCTTTTAATGTAAAAAACAAAATGAAATAAAAGAGAGGCAAGAGATTTGAGGAAGAAAGAAAAAGAAAAACGTGGATAAAGTCACTCTTAAACCAAATGTAGAAATAGAAGAGAGGAAGTCTATATGCTACAGAATAAATTAGCACTTTCTACATAATAAGCTCTTTGTAGAATTAGTAACTACTCTTAATTGCACTTCCCCAATCCAAACCTTCAAGAAATTTTATCCGTACTTTGGAGTCTACTTCCAAAACATATTCTAAATATATCCAGTACTTTCCATTTCAATTAAAACCTTCCTAATTTAAGCCACCATCATCTCTCACTCAGACCATCAAAAGAGCACTAAATCCTCTCTCCTCTACTGTGATTGTCATGTATGACACATTCTTCAGAAAGCAGAGTAGTTTTTTAAAAACAGACTAAATGTCACATTCTGCCCAAAATCCTCCTGTGGAATCCCCCTTTGCATGTTTAAATTACTACATAAAGACATCTAGAATATATTATTTCTTCACTGAAATCATGTTGGATCATTCTTCTGAATTCTCACTCTTATTCATCTACTTTGGCTTTTCTGTGTTTGAAATATGTCTAAATTTAACAAAGGACATGAAATCCTTCCACACTGGAAACTATAAATATTTATGAAATAAATTGAAGAAGACACAAATAAATAGGAATATATCCTGTGCTTATAGTAATAAATAAGATTGCAAAATGTCCATACTACCCAAAATGATCTACAGATTAAATGCAATTCCTATCAAAATACTGATGACATTACCCGCATAAATAAAAAGAAAAATCAAAATTCCTATGAAATGACAATAAAATCTTGAATAATCAAGGCAATCTTGAGCAAAAAGAACAAAGTTAGTGGTATCACAGGACCTGACTTCAAAATACACTACAAAGCTATAGTGTCTAAAACAGCATAGTACTGGCATTAAAATAAGCACAGAGACAAATGGAACAGAATGGAGACCAAGTAAACCTCACGCATTTCCATCCAATTTGTTTTCAACAAAAGACCCAAGATGCATGATCAGTAAAAGGGCAGTCCTTTTAATAAATGGTGCTGGGAGAACTGAATATCCTCCTGTATAAGAATGAAATTAGATCCTGATCTCACACCACATACAAAAAGCAACTCAAAATGTATTAAAATCTTAAATGTAAAGCTAAAAACTGTTAACTATTAAAAGAAAATGTAGAATAAAAGCTCTAAACATTTGTGTGGACAATAATTTGGGGGGTATAGGATCTATTTCTTCCATTCAGCAACCTGACAATCTCACCAAGTTTGGGACTACAGTTTTAAACAGTAATTAAAGGAGTGCAAAAACTACAATACAGGAATGAATGCAAACACCTATATTTTGTATTTTTGTAAGACCTAGTGAAAGAATTAGCTACGTCCACATTTGTCTAAAATAACATGGTATTTGTGATTATAGCTCATAACATCAGCTCTCCAGGGACTGCATCATCCCTGCATCTAAACTGCTATGCCTTATCCCAGTGGGTCCTTTCTCTTATGAACTCAGCAGATTCCTCCTGTGCACTCATGAAGTGCATCCTGGACTAGATCCTGGGTGTAGGAGATAAAAGGAAGAGTAAAATGTAATCCTTCCCTCCAATAATTTACAGTCTTTGGCTTGTATCTCAATGTTTCTCAAAAGTCTGCTGCCAATCTAACACACTTTAGTGTTCTATATGCCTAGATGCTATAATGGGGTCTGCTTTCCTCCAGGAGATGTTATCGTTATTTTTGAGATTCCTCTTATCTCCAGATTTTCTTTTCCAAGGGTAAAACCATGTTTAGCCTCTCTCTAGTACTTGCTTCTAGACCTCAGTAGGTTTGACACACTAGGTCCCAATTTGAGCATAAGGAAAACTCAAATTCTTTAAAAAGTGAAAGAATGAGATATTTTTTCAAAGATTAATTTTTCAAATATAATTAATAATTTAAGGTAGCAATTTACACAATCATTTTGATGGACACAAAAGTAATTGTACAGAATTGTTTTCTAATCCATTATTCTGAGCGTCTATGATCTGTGACACAGAGGATCAGAGTGCTGACAAAGTAGTTGGTGGAGAGATGGTGAGGAGATGGGGGAAAGATGGCAGATACAGGACTGTGTCTTTTCCATCAGTCATTATGATGTATATTGTACTTCCTAGCAGAGCTACAATGAAAAATTTAAACTATTTATAGCATGTCAAATCCCTGTAGAATGTTTGAGGCTTATTTTTCTTTTAATGTTAAGGCAATCCATAGTCCATTTCTGAATTATAAATATGTTCTTTATCATCATATACAACTGGCACCGGAATTTCTTCTTCAGTAGGTCCTCAGTCTAAGGGATTTGAAGAATGAATCGACGGCCCACAGATCATGGTAAAACAGGATTTATTTTACAGAGTACAGAGAAAATGCACCAGAACTCCGGGCAGAGGGTAAAACCTAAATCAGAAAAAATCTTCCCCTGTGTCCTTGGTCTAAGGGTCCTTTATCTATCTAGGCCTTCTGGTCTAAACCTAGGAAACTTACATTAAATTGACCAGGCCTGGGGAAACTGGGGTTTCCTGTTCACTCAAGTGCTGGGGAAGGGATACAAGAGCTGGGAACAGATATATTACAGAGGGCTCACTGAGCAGGCAACCTGGAGGTGTCTCAGTTGTCTGGCCCCTCTGGCCACTGGAGCCTCCTATGCTGCCCTCCCTACCCTTTAGTTCCTCTGACAGCTGCTGCCACACAGACACCCCCAGGGTAGAGACTGCAGGTCCTCCCCTCAGCTCGGGGGGCGCTGGGTGGGGCCCCACTCACCTTGTATCACTATAATATTTCATATAAACTAAGACAGGTGCACGGCCCACAGACACATGAAAAAATGCTCATTATTCTTAATCCTCAGAGAAATGCAATTCAAAACTACTTTGAGATATCATCTAACCCCAGTAAGATTAGCCCATATCACAAAATCCCCAAACCAGAGATGCTGGCATGGATGAGGAGAAATGGGAACACTTCTACACTGCTGGTGGGAATGCAAACTAATATGGTCCTTTTGGAAATATATCTGGAGAATCCTTAGAGATCTAAAAATAAACCTGCCATTGGATCCTATAATTCCTCTACTACATATATATCCAGAAGACCAAAAATCACATTATAACAAAGATATTTGTACCAGAATGTTTATTGCAGCCCAATTCATAATTGCTAGGTCATGGAAGAAGCCCAAGTGCCCATCGATCCTCAAATGGATTAATAAATTGTGGTATCTGTACACCATGGAATATTATGCAGCCTTAAAGAAAGATGAAGACTTTACTTCTTTTGTGTTTACATGGATAGAGCTGGAACATATTCTTAGCAAAGTATCTCAAGAATGGAAGAAAAAGTATCCAATGTACTCAGCCCCACTATGAAACTAATTTATAGCTTTCATATTAAGGCTATAACCCAATTATAGCACAAGAATATGGGGAAAGGGGCAAGCAAGGGGAAGGGAGAGGAGAGGATGATGATTGGTGGGATTACACCTATGGTGCATTCTAGAAGGGGACAGGTGGAACTTACTGAATGCAGAATATAAATGTCTGAACACAATAATTAAGAAAATGCCATGAAGGCTATGTTAACCAGTTTGATGAAAATATTTCAGATTGTATATGAAAACAGCACATTGTACCCCATGATTCATTAATGTACACAGCTATGATTTAATTAAAACAAAACAAAACAAAACTATCTATTTGTATTTTAGTATAATACCCTTTAGAAGGCTTCTGGAATTTTACAGCTGGGAAAAAACCTCAGAGATCATCTCTGGGTCACTCTCCAGCACTCAACTTCCTGTTTGATTTTAGAAAGTGAATGCTGAGATTTGCCCAACATTTAGTAAAGCATTATTTCTGATTTATGCATGTACAGAACTGGATATTCTGCCATAAGAAAGAGTTAAATTCTGCTCTCTTTTCACTCTCTCCCCCCGTGTGTCTCGTGTCTCTCTCTGTCTCTCTCTCTCTATTCCTCTCTCTACCTTCTCTCTTCTCCTCTCCTCTCTTCCCCCATTTCTCTATCTCTCTCTCCCCTCCTCCTTAATACTGCTCTGCAGCATCCTCTGCCAATATAGACCTTTCTTACAAAAAAAAAAAAAAAGAAAGAAAGAAAGAATGAAAAGAAAAGAAAGATTTAAATTCTGTCATTGCAACAACATCGATGGAACTGGAGGTCATTTTGCTAAGTGAAACAAGCCAGGCATAGAGAGACAAATATCACATTTTCACTCATATACAAGAGCTAAAAATTGTCAATCTCATGGAAGTAGAAAGTAGAATGATAATTACCAGAGGCTTGGGAAGGGTATCTATAAACAAGAGGATAAGGAGAGATTGCTTTAATGGGTACAAACATACAGATCAATAAAAGGAATAATTTCTGGTGAGAGAGAGCTCAGATAGGTGACTATAGTTAAAATGTGCATGACACATACATAGACCACCTTTTCTTTATCCATTCACCCATTGACAGATGCTTAGATTGGTTCGGTATCTCATCTATTGTGAATAGTGCTGCAATTAACAAGGGTGCAGGTATCCTTTTGAAATACTGGATAAACACCCAAATTTCAGTTCTATTTTTAGTTTGTTGAGAAACCTTCACACTGTTTCTGGTAATCACTATACTAAAGTACATTCCCACCAACAGTGTATTAGGCATGCTTTCTCCCTGCATCCTCACCAGCATCTATTATTTCTTTGTCTTTTTGGTAATGGCCATTCTAATGGGGTTGAGATGAAATTTTTTGTGGTTTTGGTTTGCATTTTCCTAATGATTAGTGAAGTTGAATGTTTTTCCACGTACCTATTTGGCTATTTGTATGTCTATGTTTGAGAAACAGCTCTTCAGATCTTTTGCTCACTTTTATGGAATGCTCTATTTGGTTTTTTGCTGGGATATTATTTGAATTTCTTGGATATTCTTGGTATTAGTCCCTTGGGGTATTCATCAAGTTGTATCTTTATTCTCTTGATGATTGCCTTCGATGTATAGAAATGTTTTAATTTGATATAGTCTCATTGTTTATTTTTGTTTATATTTCCTATCTTTTGAGAAATTAACTATAAAATCTCTGTGTAGAATAATGTCCTGGCATATTTTTCTTATGTTTTCTTCTCTCTTTTTTTTATTTTTGTTTTGTATCTTATGTTTAAGTCTTTAATTTATTTTGGAGTTGATTTTTGTAGATGGTAAGTTTTATTCTTGTGTACTGGACATCTGGTTTTTCCAGCACAAGTTATTGAAGAAGATATTGGAAAGGCATTTTTAATGCAGTGGGAGACATTAATTGCAAAGTTATTTTAATCAGGATAATTTAATTTTTATGATATGCATGTTAGAGGAACTGCCTTATAGCAAAGTCAGTATGTTAAAGAGTGCTATTTAAAAGTGAAACACCTCTGCTTTCGATATTAGACACTTAGTCATTAAGGAGGCACAAGGACATAAAAAACATGATGAAGTATTTGAGGTATATTTGTTTGGGCAGATTTACTTTAATAAAAGGAAGAATAAAAGGAATAAAGGAAGATTAGTTCATGGGATGTTAACAGCTAGAACACACCTCCAGATAGTCTAATCCAGTCTATACAAATTAGTCCTCAGTTGGCTATAATACTGATAAACTAGATGTGAAAAAAAATTAGTTTATTTTATATTTATAAGCTTCATAGAGCAATAGCAATTTAATATGCTGAATTTGCATTACTGACATATATAATAATTTGTTATTCATGGTCAGCATTTTGTATATGATGCAAGAGAAAATATTAAATGTGGATAGTTAGTGTTCAATCTAAGCAGTCCTTCCATTGTATGAGGCACTGAGCAGTTCACAAAGAGGTAGCTGCTTTGTGCATCAGTCTTTGCACATTAAAATTACCAAGTGCCTTTTGGGTCACTCTTATTTATTTATTTTTTTTGTAACATTGACTAGTAATAGCTACAGAAATAGATCATATGGGATTTTATACAGAAAAAGTGAAAATAGAATGCTCTACTTAAATACCTGTTTTTAATATTTTATTAAAAAAATTATTCTAGGATTAGAAAAATTTCGATCACTTTGAGTAATTTATAATTGTCTCCCAAGGCTCAGATCATCTATGTCTCTGGAATGTTTTCCTACTCTGAGGAATCGTCTACTTCAGTTAGTTTATTTCTCTGTGACAACTCTTCTAAACAGAAGGGCGCAGTCATCTGGGAGCTTTTCACACAATCAACAGGTTGATTGAATAACTAATATTAAAATGCCATAGTTTGATAATAAACTAAGATTTGAAAAATTAGAAGAAAATAGGGCATCCTCATTGCACAATTTAATTCATTACTGTCTGATAGAAGTGTGGGGGTGGGTAGTGAGAGGAAGGGGAATGGAATAGCAATGGGGATAGACAGAGTTCATGTGTCAAGGATGAGATACTAACCTTGCCTTATTTTACGGCTGTGCCTAAATGAGCGGTACTTAGGGCATACGCCTACATGTGAGCTTCAGAACAGCATGTTGTGGAAACCGTTGGGAAGTATACCAATCTAAACAATGAGAGGTTAAATCCTTTCATACTTTAGTTTGAGACTAATTTTATTTTACATTTCAATTTGCAAGGATTATGTAATCATTCTAATCCTTAATTCCTTAAGCCACTCAGTTTTTTGTGGTTACAATGCCAGAAATGAAGCCAAACATTTTTTTTCGGTTATAATAACTGAAACATTTATTACTCTCAACACTTTTCAGTTCATCTCATAAAAATGTCTGTGTAATAGGAAAAAGGTTTTCTTTAGACTTTTAAATAAATTATGTTTTATCACTTAGTTTATGTATGTTTTAATTTCTCTGAATATTATTATTCAATTCATTTCCTAATCCATTTTACTAGTAACTTTCAAAAGCACTATTTTGCTAATTTGTTCCCATTTTTCCATCAAAGAATTTATTATTCTTATTTAATATGTGCCTCCCTTTTTCTTTATAACACAGTTGTGGAGCTGTACAATTTATATTTGTTATATAAAAATATATTGTCGGGCAGTACCTGTGGCTCAGTGGGTAAGGTGCTGGCCACCGAGGGGTGGCAGGTTCAAACTCGGCCCCGGCCAAATTGCAACAAGCAATAGCTGGGAATTGTGGTGGGTGCCTATAGTCCCAGCTACTTGGGAGTCTGAGGCAAGAGAATTGCCTAAGCCCAGGAGTTGGAGGTTGCTGTGAGCTGTGATTTTATTGCACTCTACAGTAAGACTCAGTCTCAAAAAAAGAAAAAAAAAATACACACACACATACACACACATATATATATATATATAGTTTATTTAGGAGTGAAGACTCATTAAAAATTGCTTAACCAACACACAGAATCAGACCTAATGAATCTCAGGTATAAGAAATAGAACAAAACAATACAAGAAAGACAAAAAGCACATGGGGAAAGAATTTATCTTACAGAATCAAGAAAAAGAATTATCAAGATAAAAATAAAATCCTCAGTTAACAATATTTAAGTAATTATTCTAAATTTAAAATACTGAAATCTTAGGTATAATAGTAAGTATTTTATAAAATTCCGATGACTTCACGCCATTAACTTTGGATGTTAAAGAAAAGGTCTCTATTATGATAACTATCCTCCTTTTTTCTAAAGGTGGAACTATAACTTTTTAAGTGACTTTTGCTTTTTCTTTAACTGTTGAAGAGCTATTCTCATTTGAAAATCTGTGCTTGTTAATGTCCTTACCTATTGACTTTGCATTTCTTTCTGAACAATCCATGACTGTTGAGATTATTCCTTTTTTTAAGATATTGCTCCCTTAGAAATTGCTCATTTTTTTCAATGTATTGTGTTATAAGAAATTATAAATAATTTTGTAAATATAAGAAATAAACACACAAGAAGAAAGGTTTATTCCTAGTGATAGAATTTGAGCTGAAGTGAAATAAAGTATTGGAGGGATAAAGGCTTTAAATTATATGCAAAGGATCAAGTTTGAGGAGATTAATAAGGTAGTGATTGGTTTGAATACTGAATGAGGTAGTGAGTGACCTTGAGCATTCCACAAACCAAGAAGCCCCAGGACAATATCCAGACTGGTCATAACCTACAGCACAAGGCAGAAATAATAATAAAATACAAAGGTGTGTGAATGGTGAATTGGATTACCCTAGTTTCCAGCATCCTTTTTTGTTTTATTGACCTTATCTATGTAAAGGAATGCATTAGTTTTATAAGGCAAGGAAATATGCAGTGCATATAAAATGATCATGGTGTTGTTTCTCTTTGGAAGACATTTGGTCTGAGTTAAAATTCTTTAAAATATCTGACAACTTGTCAATATAATTTAGAGTCAGAAACAATATATTCTGAAAATAAAGTCATTTGTTACTCCCTTAGAATAAAGTTTAATAATGGTTAATTTCTAAAACCTACAAATACATGGATTAATACTATCACTTTTGCTTCTAGTTTAAAATGAGGGGTTAACTGTTCAAGAGAGAGAGCTGGAATAATTAATGGTGAGAAAGACAGAAGGTCTGAATGTAACATCAGGTAGAGAAATGACCCCTCTGTGTGTACAAGGAAAGCCAATGTCTCTGTTTCTATAAGAAAGATAGAGAATGGATTTAAATATGAAAAGAACTGAAATTCTATATTTAGAGTTCAAAACTGTTAACACTGTAGCAGGGCTGTCTATCCAGGGGCTATGGTCCACATGCTGATTTTGTGAAGACCTCTTTCTATTGGAGTTTGTATATTTAATGTGTGATCTAAGACAGCTCTTATTCTTCCAATGTGCAGCAGATTAAAAAAAATGAAAGTTGGACTGCTCTGCATAAAGAGCTTGAGGTGGTTTTCTCTTAGTTGTTTTTTGGAGCTTTTATTTTAATAATCTTCATATTTAAAATTCTACAATACATACTTATGTACTTTCTAAAATACAAAAAACCTCATAGTCTAAAAATTTCCCACTCCAAATCGAAAGTAAAAATAAAGTCAGATTTTCTAATGGACAATTATTTATTTCTAAAATTGCTAGTTTAACTATATTTAGAGAATCATTTGATATTCAAATATATTAACTGGATATTCAAACATATTAAACCAGCATATCTGTGGTCATTTTGGTAATAGTAATTTTATGCATTTTTAATATTCTGATTTTTAAACCACATAAATGATTTGTAGATGCTTTAATTTGAAGATCATCCTTCACGCCTGGATAATTTCTACTTGTACAGTGAGAATTTTGAAAAACATGCATTTGCTTTAGTGTTGAATTTCTGCAAATGTCAGGAAATTGTCTAGACCTTTTAAATCAATCAAAAACAATAACTACAAAGATAATGCACAAATTCACCCCTAATGTAATGCTATCAAGATCCTTTGCTCCTTCATTTCTTAGATCCTCTTCTCTGTTCCATGTCATCTGTTTCTGCATCTCTCTGTTCAGATTTTATTGACTTGCTTACAAATAAAATTACAGTTTCATTGTCTTGGGTCAAAATAGGTGAAAATTTATATATTTTGAAAAATCTCATCTTTTCTTGCACTGACAGCTTTGGTATTACAGAGTGTTTGGGGAATGATAAGCATCATTTTTGAAAAGATGATAGACTTAAATATGGGCCAATATAATTACAGTGAAAATCAACACTTTTTTTCAAACAATGTCATTACTTATCATATGCTTAAATATATACTTTCAGATTAAAAAAAAAAGTGCTCAGCTTTTTATTTTGAAATTTCTATCAGACTGAATAATCTTATACTAAAGTGGACAGATGCATTTTGCTGGTAGGGTAGACATCTCTACAGTGGTGACAGATAGATTACAGTGGGTACATCTTCTCTTCCTTTGCTGACACTTAATGATAAGTGAATATTTTTCTAGGAAAAATATATATGAGACATTTAATGAGACATAGATGTAAATTTTCCTTAAGTCTGACTCAAATATTAAAACAGTTCATAAAATTAAAACATAGTGCATATGTTTTAAGAATCCTGTTTCCTGAATATTAACCTGGATTCTACTAAAAAGGCCACTTCTTTTATTGATTTTCTACTAAAAAGTCCACTTATTTAATGATTTCTCTGTATGTCATTTGTAATAGGCTCAAGTGTAGCTGTGAGATCCTGGATGGAGATGCTTACAAATGCCCAGTACAGAGGCTTTCCTTCAATTGTGAGGGAGAAAGTAATTGCTTATACAACAGAAATGAGTAATTTGAAATATTCGTCATATAAACAGTTTGAATTCAGCTTAAGCTGTCATCAACTAATTTAAAATATCTTGGTGGTGACAATAGGACAGTGGGTAGGGCGCCACCGGCCCTGTACAACGGAGGTGCCGGGTTTGAGCCCAGCCCAGGCCAACCAAAAAACAACGATGACAACTGCAAACAACAAAACAATAGCTGGGTGTTGTGGTGGGCACCTGTAGTCCCAGCTACTTGGGAGGCTGAGGCAAGAGAATCACTTAAGCCCAAGAGTTTGAGGTTGCTGTGAGCTGTGATGCCATAGCACTCTACCCAGGGCAACAGCTTGAGACTCTGTCTCAAAAACAAAATTAAAAATAAAATAAAATATCTCACCAGCCCTTGCAACACAGATCCTTTGGGAGTGTCTGACCTTTTTTTTTTTCTGCCTCACATTGCAAGAGTTGTGGGCCACATACTAAATACACAAACACTAATGAAAGCTGACGAGAAAGAAAAAGTGCGTAATTTTCATGATTTGGACACCAGAGATAAGCAAAACAGACCACAAATAAACCACATGCAGCCCATGGGTTGCAGGTTGGACATCCTTGCAATCATAGAATAGACGTAGAAAATCCAAATCAAAGGACATAGCATGAGACATCTGCCCAAAATGTCATTTATGAAGCTCTGAAATGGCATCTCATAGGCATAAGGTCAGATATTACAATAGAAAATTGCCCTCCCATCTGCTTGAGAATGTTGTTTTCCATCCACCTTCTTCATCTGTGCAATCTTCTTTACTCTTAATGCTTTCCAGTTAAATTTAAAACTCTGAATCATTGTAACAAATGCTCTCCTGGAGGGATGGGGGTACTATATGGACACAAAATTAAAACTTTTAATTATGAATTGATGAATTGGTAAAAGCTTTATGAGTAACCCCAAATTAAAACTGAGTCTTTACAATGATTTGGTCAAATGAGGAAGACAGAAATTTCTAGTAGATGGCTTAAATAAGCTCAGAGTAAAGAGAAAATATCAATTCCAAGTACTGGTGTTTGGGATATAAATATATATTAGGGAAACAAGGGAGGCAGTAAAATTTAAGTATATGAACTTTATAAATGATGATAATTATAAGTTTCTCCCACCAAAACTTAGGAATAAGTTATGAGAATATAATTTTAAAGTTCAGACCAATGGAGAAATACAGAGGCACTAAATTAAAAAAAATTTTTTTTTAAACTTTAAAAGATAAGAATATCCAGATCATCAGAACGTTATTTGAACTTGATTGAGGAAAATAATTGAGTGCCTGATGGATGTTAGACCCTGTATAGTTTATAAATAATATAAAGCTATGTTATCACCATAGATGAGCAAGCTGAGGTTTAGAGAAATTGTTACTTTCTCAAAAGTTGGTGAAGAGATGCAGAGCAGAATTAAGAATTGAAAGGTCTGTATGATTCTGTAGCTTAAATTGTTAATGACTACTCTAATCAACTTCCCCCAGTGGTTAAGTGAAGAAAAAAGAAAGTTTGATTTGTTAATTGTTAAGGGGAAAACATGTAGAAACTTCAGAGACTGTGACTGGCCATCTTCAGCTTAATAGCAAATTAGTTATGTGTTTATTATTCCAGTAGCCTATCTTTAAGTTAATTAATTTGCTATAATAAAAAGAAACAAGGTGCCACACCTGCCACTTAAACAAGATGTCATTTATTACTGTTAGTAGAAAGAGCCTGGTTAAAACAGGAATATCATAATCATCATTACAAATACAGTGACCTTGATCGTTAATTTATGAAATTAGTGAGAAAATGCTAATGAAATGACTTCCGTGGACTAGGCCCTATACTAAGTCTTCTGATTTTTCTCCAATGTTTTGCTATCTTTGTTTCTAACCAGTATCTTCCTAATAATGCCTGCCATCATTTGACTTCTATGAGAGCTAAGATTACAGCAACAGTTTCTTAACCAAACTCCTTGATTCTACCTCTGCCCCTGAAGATTGTATTCACTCAGCAGCCAATGAGATTACTTTAAAGCATAATGTAACATAATGCTATTCACTTGGCTCACAGCCCTATCATAATTACCCAGTTCTCTCAGAATAAAGGTCACATTCCTTACTAACGCCCACAAAACTGTAAACAATCTGTTCCCAATCTCTAATTGCTTCCTTGACTTAATTCCATACACCTCTCTCCTGTGATTTCTATGCTCCAGTCACAATGCTATTTTGCTTGCTATTTTGTGAACACAGAAAACACATTGGGTGATGTGAAGTGGGTGCTGTGGTTTGTAGGAAATTTAAATTGAAGCTAAAAAAATGTGATGACACATGTATTTTTTTTTTTTTCAATTTAAAGATAGGGAATATATCTGAATGAGTTAGGCTACCTTAGATATTGGTAAATAATAAATCTGCAAGAGAAAGCATTCAATTCCTTTCTCCTTATATATACATAAGTATGTATACATAAGCACATACATACATACCTATGCACACATATGTATGTAAAACAACTTAAAATATGTTTTTGAAATGTTTGGTAGGTTGAAAAGCAAAATAGATAAGAGCCTGGATTTATTTTTTTGGTATGAGAGAGACAAATGCACAATAAAGAATAGAATAAAGTATAGAATATAGCATGGGGAATGATTACAGATTAGGAGTATCTGAGTGAAATGAGGAAACACTGGAAGATTTGAAGTAGAAGAATGAATGTTGTAATTTGAGCTACCTTTTTAAACATATGTTCTGGATACTCTTAAAGGATAAATTGGAAAAATGTCAAAAATAGAGACAGGAAAACTGACGACATAGCAAAAAATACTATTGCATTAAGTAGATGAGAAATAATTGTGGCTCAGATCAAGATCATGACAGTATAGAGTTGAGAAATGTTGGATTTGGGATTTTGAAAGAATTGTCAACAGGATTTTCGGGATGGGGTGGATGTCAAATGCAAGAGAAAAAGATGGATCAAGAATGACTCTAAGGTGTTTGGGCTTAACAACTGGAAGAATGATGTGTTCATTTATTCAGATAGGGAAAAAAGAAAAGGCAGAGAATTGACTCTATAGCTTGACCAAGGTTACTCAAGCTATAGAGTAGTCTAAAGAAATTTTGGAGTCATGAACATGTTCAAGAAAACTCTAAAGATAATTTCTTTCTTGATTTTATGGGTCAAGTACTAGATATGCTGATCAGATGTAGTACTGAGGGAGAGAGGAGATGGAGAAGTTGCCAGCGACTTAATGATAGAAAACTTTTATGCCAAATTGAGGAAGTTGGACTTTATTATTTTGCTGGTGAGTTACTGTTTAAAGATTTTAAGAAAGAAAATGCACGACCAATTTTTCATTTCAAAGAAACAAACATTACCCTGGTAATTAGGATTTTTTAAATGGAAATTTTAGTAAAGTCAAAAATAGGAGAAACAAAATGCATGTTGAAATAAGTTAAATAATAAATGGTGTGTCAGTGGTGGTCACTATCACACTTCTGACACCACTTGTCAGGGCCGAGGACTGGGCAGGTCTCAGGCCCAGCTTAACTAGGTTCTGGACTTGGACCGCTAAGCTACATTGCTCAAGAACAATTTCTCTTAGGTACCTGAAGCCGGTCTACTTCTTTAGGAGAGACAGAGGGGGAGAAAGAGAGAGAGAGAGATTTAGCGAGAATAAAGCAGTCTTAGAATAGATAGATCTTAGTCTTTAGTAGAGCTTAGTGATGTTCAGCAGACTCTGTGCTGGCATTCTGCAGGCAGAAGAGGAAACAGAGTCAGAGTAAGCTGTCGGTGATAAAATGAGCATGCTCCTGACTGCCTTTGCCTCCAGCCTAATATAAGGCTAATATCATGCCTCTCAACATCACAGGTGTAGAGACTGCCAATTCACCACTGCTCTCATTTCGTGAGCTTTCATGCTTGTTAGGAGAGCTAAATCCTTCCCCATACTCTTTTCACCAAGGTGTTCTCTATTGAGCTACACAGGTATTATAACTTTCATTCTTCCTAGCCATAGGCTATACAGGCTGCTACAATGGTGGGTGAATTTTAAGTCACCTAGTATAGCGTGGAATCTATACGAGAATCAGCACAATTTTACAGCCCTAAATGTGTATGTGTATGTGTGTATATATGCAAATACATGTGCATATACAAAGACATTTCTAAATACATACACATGTAAGTACATCCAAGAAAATATGGTAATATAGTATGAACACAAATACTGTACTGGAATCCAACTAAGGATGTTACCTTTTAATTTGCATTTACCATCTACTTTTAATATTTTTTTACTTGGTTTCTCCAACTAATAACAAAATATTTAAACTTTATTTAACTTTCTATAATTCCTACCATTTACACATGTTGTAACCTTACATTACATTTACTGTTAATGACCTTTCTTGTACATTTATACAAGTAAAACTTTTACACTATTTCCCTATATGATACCTTTTGTCACTATTGTACATATAGGATGTATTGGATATTTCCAGTAGAACTGGAGCCTCATTTTATGTAATATCTTCATAATCATATTTTTAATCTTTTATTTAATTTTAGCCTTGGATCCACTGTGCAGTTCTCTTGCGATGAAGATTATGTTCTGCAGGGAGCAAAAAGCATCACCTGTCAACGAATAGCAGAAGTCTTTGCTGCTTGGAGTGATCACAGACCTGTATGTAAAGGTAAAGAAATGTTTTAAAATAAAAATCCTCCCTGAATACATTGTAATAGTTTGAACTATGTTGAACTGAATATACATTTCAATTAAATCTTCAAGTTGTAATGAAATTCTTAAGGAAGGATTGAACCACTGTATTTGTTGATATGTCCTGAAAAGCCACCATGTTTGATGGAATTTGCATTCTAATGATTATACAACAATAGACTGAAGTATAAAATATGTAATATAAGACACTGAAAACAATATTGTCCTTTTTTAGAATTTATAATTACCTCGTCTATATAAGATAGATTGGGATTTTTAAACCATAATTCCACTTCCACTTGTAACATATCCTACTTTTATTGCTTATGTCTCCAATAAAGTTAGGAGCAGTGGAGGTGGAGCAAAGGTTCTAGAGATAGTTTTTGTAAACTAGGAAAAAAAAAAGAAATCCTCTGCTTTTAAACACTATTATACAAGTAATTGCAGATAAGATTTATATAAGTATATATATATGCACTCTGAGGGCTCCTAGAAAGTATCCAGCCTTGCAATATGTGTGGCTGGATACTTTCCAGACAGTCCTTGTGTATGTCCATATAATTCTGTGACTATATGGATGTATTGGGTATTGCCAATAGAAATGGTGCCTAGTCTTTGTGTTTCTAATCATATATTCTAAACTTTGATCAATTTTAGTATTGGATCAACTGGTTTACATATGTATTTATATATATAGACACATATAATATTAAAAAATGGAATCAAGATAGAATTGAGGCAAGATAATTCCAAATATAGAGAAAATTATTAAGAAAGAAAGGGAAATTTTATAAACCTATTTAGAAAAAAAAAGGTGCTAAAACAGTCAACTAAGTGTATCTTTCAATTGTTAGCATGGGAGTTAAAATACACTAAAATATATTCATTTCATTTGACTTTGAGTTTGAATTTCAATAAGCAATTCTTAGTCAAAAATGTCACTTTATTTTAAGGCACAGTTGCTACCTATAATATCAATACCATCATCTTCAGATGTTAAAAAACAAATAGAGGTATGCCAATACCATTAGACGTAAGTCTCAAGATTTGGGAGACCCTGCCATTGAGGTTAGTTTGAATCCCAATAGCAAGGATTTGTAGTTCCTGCCAGTAGAATTAAAAGCTATTCCTAAAAAACCTGTTAATAACTTGTAACAATATGTGGAAAGATCCATAAACTCCATTGAGCCGCTCTTTAATGGTATGAATATATTATAATTAAAGGGTGTCAGACCTTTTCTTAACTTTTGTATTGTTATGCTCTTTTCTTATCATTGCGTCTTTGCCATCTAGTCTATTTGCTCATTTTTCTATCTTCTTTAAATTTAGCTGTTAATCATGAGACCTGTTCTCCCTGGCTTCCTTCTTTGCCCCGCTCCCACTCTCTTTACTGCCCATCAAATGAAATATTTCCATATAAACTTGAAGAGGTCTCTTCTTTTTAAACTTTTTAAAGCTGTTTTGAAAATGAATACCTCATTCCATCCTACTGGCATTTCTGATCACTTGTTTGTTGTGGTCATGGTTATTATTTTTTAATAATGGCATTTCTGCATTTTTCAGTATGTCAGTACCCAGGATACCTTTACTTCTTCTTCTCCTTCAGGGAACACACTTACTATAGAGTCACCCCACTCTATAGATTCTTTTTGGATAGTATGGGGAAAATGTCGAGGGACTAGAGAAGGTACAGATTTAAAAGTTTTCCTAAGGGGAATATACAAAGTATTTTGTAACTGACTGAATAGAAAAAGAGAAAGTAACAGGGAATCAAAGATGATATTCAAGAAAATAAGACTAGAAAACTCTTGCCCTGGTAATAAATATGAAGAAACTTAAAAACTTGGAGGTATTTTGGAGATAATTTCCTATTAGAACAACACTGTTATCATCAGCACCATTTTTAAACACGTACTATATGCCAGGCATTATGGTAACCATTGCATGTAATTTGTACCATTTAATCCCCCCAAAAAATGATGGGGGTATTATTGCCTCCATTTTAGAAATGAAGAATATGAGGCATAGAATGATCCAGTTCTTTTCCCTTATTCAAATAGCTGGGAAGTAGCAAAGTTCTTATAAAAGACTTTTCTTTTCTGAGAGAACCCAGATTTAAGAGCACTAAAGATGGAATAGAAAATTTCTTGATGGGTAATACATACAATAATTGGGTGAGGGTTACATAAACAACTTTTAATAATGGTATACATATTAAAGTATTATTGCTAAAGCAAAAAAGAAATCTGATCAGTTTATCAAAAAGTTTGGGTACAAAATATAAGTAGTTCAGTGATATAAGAATAGTAAACTTTTTCATAGCTTTAAAGGATAAATCATCTTGCAGTTTACTTATAAAATGAACACTGAATAATGCATTTTATAGGGGTTACTTTCATGAATATCTTTGCAATGAATAGATCAGTAAAAATGTATAAGGCTAATTTCTTATGGTATTCTTTACTCAAGATGAAATTACAGCTATAAAGGGCAGTATTGTGAACATCCTGGCTTGAAAATGATATGTTCCAAGTATACTATTTCTGTGTCACATAAATTAGATGTGTGCATTTTTGGTAGCAAAAAGGGATATGAAAATAGATAGATTGAAAAAGAGGAGACTAATGTTAATATGGGAACAAAATATCACACAAGAAGTCATAGCCAGATCATGGAATTTAAGGTCTATTTAAAATAAGACTGAGACTACAAATCATCTTTTTTCATTCAAGACTCCACTTTGATAAAAAAAGAATGAATCTTATTTATGATTGTAAATTGTTCAAAGTCAGAAACAAGGTGTTACATTACTTTGTTATTTTTCATAAACCACATAGTACGAAGAACAGCCCCAAAATGACTTCAGTCTCAGCACATATTTGTTGAGTATTGATGTATGGTTGTTTTTCTTAAATCTGAAGATACATAGTGGGGTTACATACAGTCTATAATCACATTCATTCATCAATCATCAAATAGGATAAAATTTCATGTTCAAGATTCAGGTATTAATATTATTTCACATAAATTTACAGGTATTAATCATAGATTTATTTCTTGATTACATGCAAGGCACATATGTGAATGGTTTATAAAGTCCATTTTGCTGCTTGAAATTACTGGCTATGTTACTGGAAATAGTAATGGAGGGAACATGCTGGAATAGTAATTGAAGTTTTAAAATAACTATCTGCTATGAGTCTGAACAAAGAGTAGTTCTCATGTCTCATGGGTGCTTGGACAGAATAAATATGCTTTTTTTTCCAGACAGCAGCATAAATAGCAGTATCAAGGCACTGCACCTTTGAGAGATTACTAGTAAGGCTACTGTCTATGTGTTGCAAGTTTGAGCAATAAAGAAATGGTGACTTTAGAAGGACTTAAACTTCACATAGACAGCAAATGATGAATTCAAAAGGAGAATTCCTAAATTAATATAAATGAATTTTACACAGATTCACACAATAATTCATTCTCCCTAGATGAGATATGCATACCAAGTATTTATCAGTTTATAGTTGTGAAAATAATTATTCTTTTGTAGGAAATGCAGTAGATAATCAAAAGATGGAACTCATGCAAATAGCAGCCTTATGTCTCGAATGGTACCTAGACTGTTCTTTTTAGACCTTCTTGATGTTTAAAGAAACCATGTGAGTTTAAGTATTGATAAATTATATAACTTATAAACATAAAACAGAGTCAATAATATTAGAATAAACAAAAATTCTGAATACATTTTCAATCAATATGTACTTGGATTTCCCCAAATAACCAAGGTCCGTTAAGGTACTCATGAGAGTGATGAAACAGATGATTAAGGGAGGATGAGAACAGAAGATAATAAAATGGGAAAATAATGGAAGTGGAGGTGAAGAATCACAGAGTCACTTTCTGATTCCTTTATTCAATCAATCACAAAATTATTTATTCATTTATTTATGTGCTGATCAATTGATTTTTTAGTCATTCAACAAATACTTATAAAAATGAAGAGGTATTTTAATTTAAATACTATGTTCAATATATAGGTTAATTTTTTTTTACATTTTATTGATTTGTAAGACATAAACACAAAGCTACTGGATTATGTTGAATTCAAGGTACAATACTTTGTAAAATGCAGGTGAGAATGATTATTTTCATGTTTGTAGATGGCCAGTCATTGATATGCAGACAGTAACATATGGGAGGAACTTAGAAGTTATTTCAGCTATTGGCAGAAGAAGTTGTATGTTGAAGTCATCAAAAATAGGAAATATGTCATGAGCAAAATAGCAATGTGAACAGGCCTATTTCGGAAGAAAGGACATAGAGTGAGAAAGATTAGAAAGGCTATGTTATGAATCTCCTCCACGGAAAGCCCTCCATTACCACTGTCACTTTTTTACAGTTCTAATACTACAACTATCTCATCCTTTTCATTTGGACTACAAGTGCTAGCAGACTAATTTCGTTTAAAAAACCTGTGTTTGTTATATTGCCAAATGTTCAAATATCCCATGTTGCTTCCCAATTTTGTATGGTAAGTCAGTAGCATAACATAATCAAGAATATGAACTCAGGTGTAAGACCATGCCAGTTGAAATGTATAATCTTCAACTTGAGCATTCTACCATTTTTGTAAGGATGGGATTTTATCTATGATAAGAGCATTATTCCATGTCTGTCCCTGCATCACAGGGACTTACAAGTTTGTATGAGGAGTGCTGATTTGCTAACCTTTTTGAAAATTATGCATGATTTGTCATCAGCTTTGTTACTTTAACTCTTACCAAAAGTTTATCTCAGCTTATTACTGAGAAGAATCGCCACTTTGATTTTCATGTATATCTGCTCTGTCCCTAAATGACCAAATCCACTTCTCTAGGTTTTGGTCAATTTTTGTCTCCTAAAAAAATTCCTTCCTATTTCAATTATATTTTATTTCCTTCTTCTTCAAAATTACATTTAATGCCTTTACCATACAATTTTGCATTTAGTTCTATTGTTTTGGTCATGATCCCTAATCATTTCATTGGCAGTAGACTTGTTTCTTCAATCAAAACCATCCCCAAAAGAACAAAATAATCGAAATTTCTAAAGTGCGTGAATTTTGAATGGATCTGTTACAACTATTGCCAAGAAGAGGATAGTTATCCCTGTGCTCTATTTAGCTAGTACCTTTGAGTCAATAAAAAGCTCTAAATGAAATTTAATTCCTTAAAATGGGTGCACAGGTTATATAGCAGGTAATAATTACCCAAACTAAAGAGCTATTACCTTCATTAACTAATAGTCTTTAAAGGACTTTGTTATCTTCAAGTTTTCAAAATTCTTTCATATATGTTACAAGTTACTTCTTATATTTTACTCTTCTTACTAAGGTTTAATACAATCAGTTATTACACCTTTTTTAGTACACATAACTGAAGGTGTTTGGGGTCACCAGAAAAGGGGGTCTTGGTGCGAGTAATGAAGAGGCTTGACACAAAGTGTGTGTCAGGGGACTGGAGAACTGAGAGGAGACCTCCCCAGTAAACCTCAGGTCTATATTTATTATCACAAAGCAGGAAAAGGTTAAAAGTTACTTATCAGACATCACCATTAAAAAAGAGGGAAAATGGAAAGTGTCAGACAGAATGCGTCGTTTATTTTGCAAAATCTCCAACCTTCAGCAAGACCTCTGAGTCTAGCATCAAGAGACCTTGGAATCTAGAATATCTTTCCCATAACCATGAGGCCTGGACTTGCCACACTCCCAGTCCACATTCTCCCTCAGAGGCCGGTTTTCTGATCTCCTGCAGGTACACAATGCACATGCCCTTCTCGTGATTCTCCAGGTCTCACAAGTAGGAAGCCACGCTTATGCTTGATATCAGGGCTCAGTGTCCTCTACACATGATATTGCCAAATAAGCATTTTACTAAAATATTGTACTGGCTCAGCGCCCGTAGCACAGAGGTTATGAAGACAGCCGTATATACAGAGTCTGTCGGGTTCGAACCCAGCCCAGACCTACTGAACAACAATGACAACTGCAACAAAAAATAGCCAGGCATTGTAAAGGCACCTGTAGTCCCAGCTATTTGGGAGACTGATGCAAAAGAATTGCTTAGTCCAAGAGTTAGAGGTTGCTGTGAGCTGTAAGGCCATAGCACTCTACTGAGGGCAATATAGTGAGACTCTGTCTCAAAAAATAAATAAATAAAACAGCCCCATATGCCAGAGGTGGCAGGTTCAAACCCAGCCCTGGCCCCAAACTGCAAAATAAATAGATAAAAATTCTACTAATATTTAATTAAAACAAAATATTGAACAGGGTAGTATTATGATCATTGCAACAGGAAAAGTTACCCTGGTTGAAGACTTCTTATTATGCAAAAAGTAATTATATAATAGAAAATTTTTCCCAAGAGCAAACCAGAACCTTCTGAAAAGCATCAACCAGAAATGCATATAGCAGGTATTTTCAGTAGTTGTCATAGACTCGTTTTTAGTTTCATGGAACAATCATACAGATGACATGATCCGCAATAAGATGACATTAGCAATTAATGTGGTGACCTCTGGTGAAGAGGAGAGGCAGATGGTGAATATACAGAAGTTTATCACACATTATTTTTCTTGGTGGACTTTTTTTTTTTAAAGCAATAGTTTGAGCATTTATTAAATAATTTTGATTAGCAAATATGCCTTCCTGAGCTCTAATGATTAAGAGATTTTCATGATAAGATGTCATTTACATGTCATTTGATGGAAGTTAGTAGTGAAGCATTTATAGACACCTTATTAGTAGAGAACAGATCGCTTAAAATTCACATCTACCTAACAGTTACAAAGTTGGCATTTCAGTGGTGCGGTTCCAACACTTGTTCAGAAACACATTTCATGCATGTTTCTTAGCTCACAAATTATTAGAGAAATATACAAATAATGAAAATTCATGATTCATTTTTGATACATAGATGGGAAAATCACCGCAGATATCAGAAAGAATTTTCCGTTTCCAAATCAGTCATCTTCTGGAAGCATGACTTACTGATTTGCTTATTCTTTCCTGGGCGTCACTTTGCTATTTGTAAGCTGATGAGAGGATGTGCAGCAGGTGGAAGACGTGGATGACTATAGGCTTCTTCCAGTTGCAAATTCTAGATATTAATAAGTATGTTTGGATGTGACAAGGTTATTTTTGTTTCAATATTCTTTACCTTTCTTTGCAGGCTAGGAAGTTGTCTTAGATCCTGGCATACACAAGCAATAGTAATTTTAAGCAACTATTGCTAACTAAATGTTACAGATTTCTTTTGTGCTCTGTTTTGATATCAATATTAGAAAAAAGACAAATGTTGCATCTAATTAGTGCTAAAACTATGGTTATCAATCATCAAAATACTTCAAAGTAATTGACATTTTTCAGACTTTTTATACCTCATTTGCTATTAAAAATATAAATTTATTTCAAGATAAAGAATTATTTTCATGTATTCCCTTACTATTAAATATTTTCCTATGATATATTGATTTTAGGGAATGTATATTTTTTGATTGTTTTATGACCCTTGGTAGAGTTCTGTGGCATCACACCTCACAGCAACCCAGGGAATGTATCTTTAGTAAAAGAAAGTGACTATAATGTGATTCTTGCATTTCCTATACTTAAGGATTATACATTTAAATTTTCAGAGCTGTTATGGGAAAAAATATTTTAATTCTTAAAATTAATTATAATTCTAAATTTGGAGGGGGAAAAATAAGAGAGCAACATTTTAACTATTAGCAAACATGATTTTAAAAGCATCATGAATGAAATGTAGTGGGATAAAGTGAGCCGCATCATGACCAAAGCGCAAATAATAAGGGAATTTAAAAACAAACGAAAACAATAACCTCATTAACAACAGCAGTTGGAGCTAAACTAAACACCTAATAACTGAAAAAAAAATTTAATGTAAAATCTAAAGAATGTATGAATTCATGGGAAGCTAATTAAGTCAGCACAGGAATCCAAAATTTGGAGGAAAAGCTACATAATTAGATATTTCAAAGAACTATTAAAATGGTTTTTTGTGTGTTTATAGTAAACACAAACATCCCTGAAAATAAATTTCCTTGTATATAGAAAACCTTATTTCATATGTTTATTGACAGGGTGTGCTATTAGCAGAAAGCACCAGGAAGATCTCTGATAACTTAGTCGCCTTTCTACAAATTGTGATGATATGAAGAGACGGAAGGCCTACACATGCTGGAGTGAGGATTCCCTCATTTAGCTTCACCATACTAAAAAATCACTTTGTTTTAAAATAACAGCTGAACTAATTCTGTAAAGGAGGGCTTGTAGATAAAGAGATCACTGAGTGACCTTTAGATATCTGATGCTTCAAATATATTTTCAAAACGCATCACTCCATCATGCAAAGTGAAAAAAACAATATGAAAATGAAAAATATGCAGGCCTGGAAAAACAGAGAAACCAAACAAAAAGTATAAGAAGAATATACACAGACATGATTGGTGAGAAAGGAGATTTTTCTTAATATTTAAAATGAATTTATTAGAAACTTTGAAAGCCGTGGGTTCTATGCTTAATATGTTCAGAATTTATCACATTTTGAAAGACAATTTCTTATATTTAGACAAGAATGATGTTTTTCTGCTTAATTGGTCTTATAATTTAGGGGGAGTACAAAGATGGTGTCAGCATTCCCCAACCATGAGCAATGCCTGGCCTGTGGAAGACACGGTCACTATTGAAGTGTCTTATTTACCACTATGTTAGACATAACGTAAGAGGCGCAAAATAGAAGAACACAGATCATGACCTTGATTGATTCACAATCCCATTGCAAACACCGTACATTCAAAATAAAACAACCAGAGGAAATCCTTTCAAGCAACAAAAGCATGGTTGCACAGTCAATATTTAAGTCAAAAAGACAGTTCAGTACAATGGAGAAACAACAGATGGAAACGATAATATTACCCTTTGGGAAATAAATTTCATTGACCATGAAAATATCACATATTGAGTATTATATATTCTCTTATTCTGGAAATCATTCACTCATTTATTTAATAATGTCTGGTACTTGTTTATTAAGAAAGGGGAAAAATGAGTTTTTCTTCTTGAAGAGACCAACGTGCTACTCCAGTGGGGGAAAACACCAAAGAAAAGTTTGCTTTATTGTACATAGCGATACGAGCTACTGCAGATACCTGAACACAGGGCTTTCAATTCATAAAACAATAAACAACCACTCCACCCAGAAAAGTCCAAAACATTTCATATAAAAGGATATGCAGGAATTTAAGAAGGGGAAGAAGACAGAAAGACATTGAGATTGAGAAATGGAAAGGCATGCAAGACAGAAAGAACAATATATAAAGCTGCATGCTAATGAAATATACAGTATTAGTGAGAAGAGAGACAATGGTTAGTGAACTATGAAAGAACATAAACTTACTGAGGGCAGGAACCAAGAGAGATAAGATAATATGTATAGTTATGGATCCAATTGTGAACGGTCTATGTGCCACAGTAAATATTGGCTTCTATCTTGGATATGTAAAGAAGGAGAGTGTTTTTATTTTTGGCTTTTTAAAAACAGGATAATATGGTCATTTAATGAGTTGAACAAGCATTTATTAAATGATAATTATGTGCCAGACAGACATACTAAGCGCTAGGATGAAAAAGACAAGTAATTAAAATCCCTACCTGTAATGTGGGGGCCAGGAGGATATCCCAAAGTTACTACACATATAAAAAGACATTACTTCAGTGTAAATTCCATGCTAGACCTATATATGAAAAGTGAGTACTGAAGTACTAGAGATCATGAAAAAGGCTTCCCACAGGAGGAAATCGGAATCTAGAAAATGTAATAGGGCTAATGATGATGACGGTGGATGTGAAGTATGTACTGTTTGAGGAAGCCACGTAGGGAAAAATGTAAAACATGAAGACCTAGTATTTTTTTAAGAAATGGGTATGAACTTTTTTTCATATACTTGTTGGTTATTTGTATATTTTCTTCTCAGAAATAACTATGAAAGTCCTTTTTCTATTTAAAAAAATTTATTAGATCATAACTGTACATTACTGCATTTTTGAAGTACAATGTACTGATTTTATATACAATTTGATTGTAGCAAACCAAACCATCAAACTGGTTAGCATATAATTTACCTCACTTATTTAATTCTTGTGTTTAGACAATTATACTCTACTGTTAATAAAATTGACATGTACGCTTGCAATAGGTGAGGTCCCACCGATTATCCTCCTTTTGCCTGTTCCCTACTCCCAGAACCTCCTCTTCTCTCCTTTCTTCCAGGCTATAATTGTGTTTTATCTTTCCTATGAAAGTGTGGGTGGTTATATATTGATTTCATAATCATATTGAGTACTTTGCCCATTTTTAATTTGAGTTAGTTGTTTTCTTGCTGTTGAGTTCTTTCAATCCCTATAATTCTAGATATTAAGCACTTATCAGATGTATGTTTTGCAAATATTTTTTGTACTCCATAATTTTATCTCTTCACTCTGCTGATTACTTATTTTGCTGTGCAGAAACGTTTTAGTTTGATACAATCCCACTTTTTTACTTAAGCTTTTATTGCCTATGTGTCTGAGGACCTACGAAAGAAATCATTGTCCACCCTAATGTGAAGAAATATTTTGCCTGCATTTTCTTCTAGTAAGTTTACAGCAGAAAAAAGAGAAAAGTATATGTCAATTAGCATAGCCCAATTAGGAAAAACAATATGCAGCTTCCTCAAAAAAATTAAAAAATTACCATAGGATCCAGGATGTGGAAGAGTATCTGTATTCCCATGTTGATTGCTTTATATTCACAAGAGTTAAGATATGGAATCAACCTAAATATCTATCAATGGATGAATGGACAAAAATCATCAATTGTTGGAATACTATTCAGTCCTAAAAAGGAAGGAAATCTGCCATTGTGAAAGTATAAGTAAGCCTGGAAAACAATGTGCTAACTGAATGAAGCCACACACAGAAAACAAATACTATACTATCTCATATATATGTAGAAATTAAAAATTAAACTCATAGAAGCAGAAAGTAGAATGGTGATTTCTAAGGGCTAGATGTTTAGAGAGATGGAAAGATGTTGGTCAAAGTGTACACATTTTCAGTTAAACAGGATAAATTAGTTCTGTAGTTCTATGGTATAACATGATGAATATAGTTAGTTATAAGGCTTACTTGAAAATAATTAAATTTGAATTATTTAGTATAATTGTATAAACACAAGAAAATAGATTTTAAATATTTTCATTACAAAAATATTGTGGAAATGTTACTTAGCTTCATTTTATCATTTTGCTCTATAGAAATAATTCAAAATATATGTATAATATTTATGAATGATTAATTCATAGGAAATTTTTTTCAAATAAATGAAGGAAACAAAATAATAAATAAAGAAAATGGAATATGTATGGAGAGATACAACACTGAAGGGAGAGGCACACCCAGTTTAAAAGTCATTTCAAAAATTTAGATAAAAAGCAATATGACTTTAAATTAAATCAGTGAGAAAAGAGATTCAGAGAAGGAGTGAACAGAAGTGAATTGAGAATATATCAACATGTAAGGAATAGGAGGAGGAAGTTGAGTGTGTGGAAGTGACTCAAAAAAAGGGGGAGTTGGAAATGGAGATAATAGGAGAGAGTGGGGTCATGACACCTCAGAAGGAGGGACATTATAAACGAGATGTAGTCAACATTGTTAAATCCTACAAAGTGGTCAAGAAAGTAATAACTCATGGAATTCAGCAACCAAGAGGTCACCAGTACCTTGGTTAAATCACTTTCATTGGAATTGATGTGGAAACCATATGGCTATAGTTGACGATTAATGAGGTGAGAAAATTGAGATTTAAAGTGAAGAGGAGAAGCTTGATTATGAAGCAAAAGCAAAAGTTAGGTTGGTAGATAAAGAAGGACATGAAATGAGGAAAGATGGTTTTTAATGTGAGAGGCTTACTAATGAGTACAAAGATACAATATTTATGAGAGATGGAAGATACAGGAAATAGCTGGACTAACAGGGAGATGACAGTTCAGGAAAGTGAAGAGTCTGGGATTCAGAGTAGAGGGGTAGTATTGACCTTGGGCAGGGTTGACACACCTCCATCTGCTTTGTGGTGGGAGACTGTGAACAAGAAACTGATGAAGTACAGGCAATTTTGTAGACAGGCATCAGAAGCCATCATTCACAAATGGCAGAATCCCCCAGTGTCCATTTTTTTTCCCCCGTAAGAGGAGGTTATCCAAGGAGAAGAAGAAATCCAGAAGTTCTGTGATACAGTTGGATGGAACTGAAGATGAAATTGATATACAGCAGCCTCTGAGAAATGTGATTATATCCTAAGGGTTTCATTTAGTCCAGTAATCCTCATCTCTGGCTGCACACTAAAATCATCTTGAGAGCTTTTAAAATAAAAACTCATGTCTGAATCCTATCCCACCCAGATAAATTAAATCAGAATCTCTGGGGAATAATTCAGTTGATACATCCTTCTTTGTGATAAATTGGTCAATTTAATTGCATAGAGGATTCAGAAGACAACTTGAAATGATACCCTGTTTTCTAGGGGAGTCTCTCTATTATTCTTGAGGAATAGTGTACTCACTGGAAGGCTGGTTGGAACATCGAATTGCTCATGTCATATTCCTGTTGTACACAGTGGCAAAGTGGAATTTTGATGCATGCTGGTCACAGAGCAGAAGTTACAGCTCACCACTTCCTCTTCTCACTGGACAGATCCAGATACTGAGAGCAATATAAATTTGCATGCTAAGTTTCAAAGATGGACTCATTTTCATACTTATCATGTATTACCAGCTGGAAATGGCAGTGATTTACTTTTGAGATAAGTGCTTCTTGGGAAGAAATGAAATGAGGTCAGAACTAGACAAGCCGTGCTTCATTTGCACTCCCACTGTCCCTTTCAGACACCCTAAGCTCGTTGACTCCAAGGAAACAAGATGTGACAAATGGAGGTTTGCAACATGGCAATAAGTTTCAGAAGAAACTTGAATGACTAAATATGCTTTTATGGAACACAAATTCTTTATTAGGTTTGTCAAAACTGTCGACATTTCAAAATATAGGTTTCTTCTGTACCACCCTTCCTTGTCTATTGCTAATCCAAGTTGTGCAACCTTTGCTTTACAGACTTATTTTGATTATTTAATTTTCTAAAAACAAATATCACAAGAAAGGAGAAGCAAGAATCCGATGTACTCAATTCTGACATGAAGGCATAGATAATCTAATACAAGGGAATTTAGGGTAAGGAGAGATTAAGGAGAGGAGAGGAGAGAGGGGGTTGGGGGTCACAGTGTGTGGCACGCCTCTTATGGATGGGACACAATTACAAGACAAACTTCACCTAACAACTGCAAATGGTGTAACCTAATTCTTTGTACACTCAATGAATCCCAAACAATGAAAAAAATACATATATATGAAATTTTTTATTTCTTTTATGTCATTAATGTCAATATTTGTGCCTCCACTTACTGGCGACTGTTTTACTGGAAGATTATTTTCTTAGTTCTGGGGCAAGGGAAAAAGAAACATCTTGGATGATTTCATGTTTTTTATTTATTTTAAAAAATGATTTTTCTGAACCTATTTAAAGTTAATGAAATTTTATAATTATTTACTTGACTTTGGGTAATTTCTGTTTTAATGTTTGAAGGATAAATATTCATGCTTAATGGGTTTAATAATGATTTGTTTATTCTGCAAAGCTACAGTTTTGATATTCTGACAATGCATCATTTAAAAACTACTCATGTATCTTCAAATTTCCCTGGATATTTTCACCAAAGTCTAAGGGGAAAAAGACAACAAAACCTTTTGATATTAAAAGAAAAACATAAAAAAAGAACTGAGAAATTTTTATTGTGTTCTAAGACTTCTTTTTCAAATGTGAAATGTGGATTTCTATAAGATTATAGGAATGCCTTCTGAAAACCTTCTCATGTATCATTATTTATGTTTATTTTGTTCTTTGCTGTATAAAATTTCCCTCTAAATCATGAAATGATGGCATATGATATTTTCTGTATTTTGAAAAGAAAATTAACTCATCATAAAGACCATGTTGTGAAAAAACGTTTAGGGAGATCTTTATTAAAAGCCTCAAAATTTCTTCATTTTTAAATAAAAAATATTTATTAATTACACACAGTAGCATTTATTCTGACCTTTGGATACTAAAGGCTACATTTGGCTTTTGTTTCTTGCCCTTTTCATTATTTCATCTCCCGGGAAGTAATGACATTACAAGCTTTTGTGACCTATTTTTTTCTCCAGTAAGTTAAAACTGCCTGATAAAGTTGAAACCAGGAAAGACTATGATTAACTTACTGTAGAATTTTAATCACTAAGGAAGAAAATAGTGGATATTGTCATAGAGTGCATTTAAAACTTTAAAAAAGGGTCAGGTGTGTCTCACGCCTGTAATCCTAGCACTCTGGGAGGCTGAGGTGAGTAGATTGCCTGAGCTCACAGGTTCTAGACTAGCCTGAGCCAGAGTGAGACCCGATCTCTGAAAAAATAGCCGGGCGTTATGGTGGCCGCCTGTAGTCACAGCTACCTGGGAGTATGAGGCAAGAGATTCACTTAAGCCCAGAGTTTGAGGTTGCTTTGAGATGTTGATAACATGGCATTCTACCAAGGGCCACAAAGTAAGACTCTGTCTCAAAAAAACAAAAACAAAAACAAAAACAAAAACCAATTTCAAACAAATTATAGGAAAGCATTGAATTACAGCAACAAAGTTCTAAAGACAAGTTACTCTTGCTTATAGGTGCTAAAGACTGGAATCATCAAGAACCTATGCAGGGAAAGACATATAAAGTTGAAGTGGCAAAATAAACTTAGCTGAGGAACTCTGATTCTAGAAAGACAATATCATAGACATATGACCAAGATTGAATATTAAATATTTGATGTAAACTTATGAGAACATTGTCAGGCTGTCAAAAAGCCTAGAAGGGTTAAAAATGTGAAATATCTGAAAAATTACTAAATTTTAAACCCTATTTAATGTAAGGAAAATAAATCTTTTCCCTAGATCTCTCTCTCTCTCTCCATACCCTCTCATTTAGGTATGTATTACCTAAAGTTATCTTTGTGTGTTGATAATTAGTAAACTTAAGTAGAGAAGGCATTTAGTGGCATTCAGCTAAACAGAGGGTTTGCTGTGTTACTTCTATCATAGAACTTGGCAGAATCTCTAATATTATCATCTTTGTTTATCATCATAAGTAGAAATGTATTATGTAATGTGTTCCTCCAAAATCTAATCCAGCTGAGAATTTTGAAAGATGCTGATTCGAGATTTGTTATTTCTGTAATTGTTGAACTATTCTAACCTGTAGGTTCTTTCCTCTCACATTCTCTCTAGCTATCACTGCTAGAGTACTCTTACTAAAACACTACTTTCAATATACCATGCCTTGATGTGGAATTCATTGATTTATTCAATAAATAAATATTTAATTAATAAATAAATTTATTAATCTGGCACTTTGGAGCCTCCAAAAGTTGACCCTAAAATTTTGTTCATCTTCATTTCTTAGTTTAAATCATAAATGCTATTCTACGCATGTAGATATGTAGATATGACCATGACCAATTATTTCCTTCCAATATGTCTCTTTAGTGGAAAAGGGCCCACACTTAAGTGTAGGATGACCTGTGTTTGGTCCTTCTTTATTGTGTTTGTAGTCAATATTTTCTAAAATTTCTTCTCTGTAACAGAAACTTTACTGACAACTTTATATATATTATCTTTAATTCATGCTACAGATTTTATAAATGAGAAAACATGTCACATAAATCACCCAAGAGAACCCAGCTATTAAATTCTAGAACTGAGAGTCAGACTGAGATGTCTATGATTTCCAAGTTCATATTGTCTTCACTACAGTATACTAAAATTAGAAGACACAAAACATTGAAAAATTCAATATATTCAAACCATGGAAATGATGGATTTCAATTAAATTTTTCAACGTTTACATAAAATTTTGGCTATTATGAAATTACTTACAAATAAGACAGACTCTCAGGTGTCACATGTGTGAGATTTGTGGCCTTTTTGAATGAGGATTGTTCTTTTTTTGTGCCACCTAAACCTTGACTCAATGGTACTTACGGATTTTATCAGAATTTTCCTGAATTAATTTTTTCTTTTCTTGGTTCATCTTCCTTGAATTGTCCCTTTTAAAAGAACCTCCTTTCTTTTTAAAACTAATAGTGTCTTCATAGATTTCATAGTATCATAACCTACTTCATCGGTAAGTATTCACGGTTTCATCTTTTATTTTACTTATAGTCAAAATTATGACAAATCTTGGCATAAAGCTGATGGTTACAATCAATCCACCCATTGATTGGCTTAGAAAGAAACAGGCAATTTTACCTATGGAAATTCAAACCCTATGACCATACTCTGGAAGACTAAGGGGAAATTACTCAGTGAAAGAAAAATCTAGGATGGGAAATGAGGAAAAAAGGAAAAATTTTAAAAATTGATAGAATATTGAGCAATATGGAAAGAGGTTGAAACATTAGGAAGAGTTAGCCAGTAAGAAATTTCTAGGAAAGATGAAGAAGAAACGTACAGGAAGAGGGGGATCTAATATTTAATTATAAGTTGTTTGTGTTGCTGCCGTGCAAATTCCCTACTTTGCCTCACTTCCCCGGACATTAAGTGACTGTTATCCTTAGGAGTTGGCAGTGGTGGGGAAAAGGCAGGTAATAACTAGTATAAATGGTAATTGTGTTCTTTTCTAATTATTAGTGGGCATCTATTTGTTTTATGAAGTTGAGGGTTCTCAGATATTATAGTAGCTTTATTTCATTAAAACATGGAAAAATATATGGTTTGTTCTTTTGGTAAAGTTTTTGACACACACACTCCCCGCCCCAATGGGAGTTCTAGTGATATAAACAGTAGTAATTCTACCTTAGCCTTGTGGACTCCATATTTGCTTCATAGCGTTGTTAGAGGTATGTATCTAAAACTGTGGCAGTCTGAGATCTTAACAAACTTACAAGTTAACAAGTTAGCTGTGTTTTAGTTCATTCAGGAATGCTATTATAAATTGACATAAACTAAGGGGCTTAAACAACTAATGTTTATTTCTCACTAATCTTGGACTGGAAGTCTGAAGTCAGAGTGCCATCACTATTGGGATCTGGTGGGACTCTTCAAGTTGCAGATAACTGACTTCTCTTTGTATCTTCACATGGCAAAAAGAGGGGATGCTAGCACTCTGCTCTCTCTTAAGGGTACTCATTCATGTGGGCTCACCTTAATTAGCTAATAATCTCTCAAAGACCTTACTGCCAAAAAATATTACCCTGAAGGTGTGATTCCAACATATGGATTTTGAGGGGACATAAACATTTAGTCCATACAATCCAAAGCATACATACTTTCATGGATGCTTGCAGAAGTCAAAAGTCTCCAACATCAGACATGAAGGATGTTTAACTATTCACAGCATGAGTAATGGCCAGAATATCAACTTCTGCACCACTTTCCTGAGCCCCAGTTCACACAGAGCTATATAAAGAGAACCAGGTAATAGTGCTTGTATAGTGGGTTACATCATAGGAAAGAGCATTAAAAACAACAACAACAACAAAATATTTTATAATTGATAGTAATTATAACTATGCTTTTGTTCTTAAGGGACACACTATCTCTGTCTCCTGCTTTATCTTCTGAGCATTTGTCTTTTGCTTTGGAAAGTACCAGTATCTCTGTCTGACAAGATAGATTAATAATAGACTATTTATTTGATAGACTAAAAACCTCATAAAGAAATATGTATTCCAGAACAAAAGAAGTCAATGCCTTTGCCTGAAAAATGTGCACATCCACTGAAACACATGGAAAATTGTCTCCTGACAATATCCACCCTTCATTTCTACAGCATCTTGGCTTGTGGTGCATTTTTCCAAGATAATGCCCATTAGACACTCTGATTAATCTGAATGCCAAAGGCCAGAATAACATCCATCCAATATCCATCATGCAGCATTTAATTAAGATCACTATCAACAAGACTCCAAACTGCAGAATGAGGTTAAACTTCAGGGACCCAGACCAAAGTTTCAGAAGAAATCATGTCAACCGTCAGTGTCTATTTTAGAGAGATAGGTGGCTTTCTCTTTTAGTTTCTGTACTGATTTTTCTACTTGTCCTAATCCATTAATCTGGGTACTTTAGCATGCATAAACAATTGCTTTGGCCTATAAGATGAAAGTCTAGAGCAATTGTGATATCTATAACAACCCCAGCCAGAAGGTTAAGTCTGTCCTGAAAGCCTTTCAGACCAATGTGTCATCACAGATCCTTTCAGCTAAAGGCAGGGAATAATTTGATACCTTTTTCTCATTTATTGACCCTCCTTTCACAGGAAAACTGTGCTCAGATTCTCATAAATAAAAATCAGTTGTCCTTCCCAGTAGCTCTGCCAAGAACCAAGGTAGCCTCACACTGAAAAAATCTCCATAGTCATCTAATGAGTATGTGACCTACAGATAATGTTATCTGAAACTTGTTTTTCCAAGTTTATATGTTTATTTTAAATTGACAGATAGAATTGTATGTATTTGTCATATGTCACATAAAGTTTTGAAGTATATATACATTGTACAATGGTTAAATCTAGCTAATTGAAATATGGATTAACTCACATGCTTATTGTTTTTGTGGTAATAACATTGAACATCCAATTTCTTAGCATTTTTCAATAATATAGTATATACATATTGTCATTAACTGTGCCCACCATGTGTTATAATAGTCCCTAAATATCACTTGTTAACATCACTAAGATGGAAGTCACTATATTTGGGGGAGGCAGCCTAGTTAATACCTATTTCTTTTGTAAGGACAGTGCTCAAGTATAAGTCATGCTTCCAGAAAGAAAGCATGGTTTTCCAGTTCATTTTGATTTGGTCTTTGTTTTGGAGGGAGTTACTGTCCTATTTGTCCATCCAACCAAAAAGATGACATTTGTCAACCCCATGATATGACAGCATGATAGGTGTAGGAATAAAGGTAGGAAAAATATCTTGAGGCATAAACAAGTATTTTACTTCAGAGGTGTGGAAGCTTCTCTCATCCCCTGCTGTTTCCCATAGACTTCTTGATAAGATTAAAGACAATTATTTTCAAATCCCTGTCAGAGACACCTGGCAGGGGATGACAGACTTCACAGTAATATATGGTGTTTTCAAAAATATAGGAATGCCATACCAGGGCATTTTTCTTCTTAAAAAGGTGCTCCACGGATGATTCATAAAACAAATATCATTAATGTCCCTCCCTCCTTCATACATCCTGAGGTCTTAAGGGAAACTCATTTCCCCTGTGCTAGAGTTGTTGATCCCCCTTCACCACAGTGGAATAAGCGTGTCCCATTCTAGTACTGGGAATTCTATCCTTTTTTAAAAGACATCTTATACTTTTATCCAGACATTTAATCAAAATATTTCATGGAAATAAGACCATTTATGTAAAATGTACAAAAATTTAATATGTTCTCTACTTTGTTCCATATAGGACCAAAGGACTCAACAATCTTCAGGTGCTGAAACGAATAACCATTATTCTTAGAGTCTTTTTTATATCATTCCAACAAAATAATCTAAGTAGATAAAGCAGAATTAAATTGGAATTTATCTGGGCCTTTTCCCTTTTCTTCCAGACTGTCACTCAGATGCTCTACCAAGAATGGCATGGTTGCTTTTAGGAAACAATATATATCATGCTCTTGAAGGGTCAAAGAAAAATCCTATGTTTGCAAAACACATCTATGTATTCCCCAGCCCTTTCATCATTATCCAGGAAGTAGCTGAGAACCATGATACTCTTCTGGAGATTGTCTCATTGAATGACTAACCTGACTTACAAAGGCTTAGAAGTCAGGATCCGAAGAGGGTGAGGTAGACTTATAAGTCCTAATGCTTATCAATAGTAAAGAAGATGGATAGTCCATGGAATACTTTTATTATCCACCTGTTTCTGGATGGCTTTAGCAACAGTAAGACCACCATTTTCAGACTATACTCAATCTGCAGTTTTCCTAGTGACAGACTAAACAGTTAGTCTTTAGACAACAATCTAAGAGTTCATAAATATATAAGATTTATTAAGGAACGTGTTGACGAGAGCTATGACATTGGCTTTGTGTTCTTCACAGTGAGTAGACTGACCAAGTCCATGTTAGATTTTGCGTGGCTAGGGCTGAGTTTGAACAGTTATAGCGAACTAGTGGGTATCATCAAATAAGGCCCATGTACTCAGAGGAGTCTCTGTGAAGTGAGGGTACACTGAGCAGTGGCTTTGAGACAGTGGAATAGAAAATAAAAAGGTTCCCCCACAAGGAAAAGTTACCATATTTTCATGGAAAGTTGAGATGCCCTTGGTACCATGCTGGATGAATTTTCAAAAATGTTATTTCTATTTGACAAGTAAGTCTTTGGGGCCCTCCTCACCTTGTTAGTCAATAAATCCAATTTGGCTCACTCCAAATGGGAAGACCAAGATGGAAGTTAATCATAATAACTTCATGAGGAAAGCATTCAGATTTGGCAAGAGCCAAATAAAAATGTACTAGTTTCTTTTCAAAAGGAGATAAATAATAGTCTTTACATAGGTAAGTTTGGAGCACCTTGATGAAGACTAATGTCCTTTTCCACAGGCCAAACTTGAAAAACTGTTAGTCACAGACACTTATAGCTTAAAGAAGTCTTCAAGGTTGTGGGGATGGAAAAGTAATAGAACTTTTGTGCATGATGACCTTCTCAGTTGTGTGAATCCCTTAGGCATTTTATAGGCATTCACAGTACTAACTTGTAACACATCAATACAAATGGTATATTGAAGGGTAGAATCCTCAACAATGGTACATTAAATTTGCATAAAGGACCCTTCCCACAATGCATGATTAGCCTCTGTTCCCCATCTGTGAACTCCACCCAAACCACATCAGTTTGAACTGGTCGTCCAGTATCCCACAGGATTGGGTATGGTGCCCACACCCAGTAGATACATAAAAGTTTCAACTTCCCTATCTCCTAAATACCCCAGCATATTTGGACAGCTGATTATGGTCTTTTTTTCCAAATTTGGGCTTAGAAATATTTCGGCCCCACCCCATAATTATCTTTATCTTCAATGCAGATGAGATCAGTTTAGTGCAGGAAGCAAGCAACCAGGAAATACAGAGGAAAAAAATGACGTAACACTATCACCTGTTTTGACCAGTATAGTGGTTGCTTTTCAAAAATTTTTCTAGATATCTAGAAAACAGTTTCTCAACCTACAGTATATCTACTCGGTCACTGTTATAAACACGATCTGGAGTAGGAAAAGCCTGACTATTTTGTCAGTGTTTCTTTTCTGGTTTCCCATGGGAGTTTGTGTCATAAAATCTCCCAAAGAGGGGCAAAGTGCCATTATAGCTGCCTGGTCCCACTGACAAAATTCCAAGGCCTTTAGATGGTGTCTCCAAATGGATCTCTGGTTGGCACAGAGCACTGTGGAAGTTCTGAGTCATAAGATAGTCTCACTATTGTTATTCTTCCTTGTCAAGCATTCAGCACCCTGTCTCTGTTACCTGAAACAAATTAGTTAAATTAATCATTTGCCTGGTTTATCCCCATAGAGGTCATTCCTTTCCTTTATTTCATTCTTGGTGTAAGTAAGCATATCTATAACTTGTCTGGAAGTGGGTAGAAACTTCTGTCCCTAGCTCCAGCACAGATCTTAGTACTAGTTGTTACTGTGTTGTGTGCCTGAGATTGGCGGCCATATTGTTAAGAAATGTTCCTGCCTGGAGCAGAGTTAGCATACCTATTAGGACAGATATACAGTATTTGCTTCTATTTACAGTACCTGCTCACAGCCCCCTCCCCAACGTCTGTTTATTAAGCAATTAAGTGGAAGATCATTTATTGGCTGTTTTATGATTTAATTTGATCAATGTGTTTGCCGCTTATTTCCAGAAACATTTCAAAATCCCCATTAGCTGGTTGTGAGATTTTCTTCTAGAAAGACTTTTTTGCATCTCATCTTCATAAACAAAATTTTCAAGAACTGCGAAGGGTCTGAGATTTTAACACAGTTGCACATGTAGTTAGACTGCCATGGCCTTATGAATGCTGGCAGAAGTTAGGGATGCCTGGGTAATAGTTTACTCATAGGACTAGTAGTAGCTTGTTTTGATGCCACTTTCTTGAGTTCTAGTTCCCATAGTCGCACAAGAAGGAACACTGAGGTTACAAAACCCTAGACTTTTTGTAAAGGATAATAATTATGTCTTCCCCTTTACCCAAATAGAGATATAGAAAAGAGGCTGATGGAGAATTATCTTCAAAGAGCTTAGAAATAGCCTACTTGACCCTGAGGGTGTTAAATTCCTCCTTAGCGGAATTTAAGGCCTGCTGTTACTCTACAGGCCAAGAGTGCCAAAATGGCTATAAAGGGGATTGATCTCTTTCCCATCCATGAGCACAGAGAAAGTGTTACCAATGCAATGATTTGAGAAAAATAAAAAACTGCATCTACTGGTAGCAAGGGAATAGAGAGAAAACTAATTGTAAATATGAAATAAGTATACTTTATTTTAGTAAATATGGCAACTATCCACAGTGAATGTACTGTATTCTAACCAATAAGTGAATAGAAGGCAATCATTCTTTTAAGTAGTGAAGCTAATTAGAAGGTACATCTATATGCACATCTATATCTAGATTATTATGTATAATATAAAATTAAGCAAAATTTTGTGTTAGGTGCATATGGATAAATAAAAATACTTAATAATAAATGTAATAATCATTTTAGAATTTTAAAAACTAAAATGCTTAAAAGAAGAGTAATTATAAAATATCAAAATGAAAATTTGTTCCCATGCACATGTTTTTGGCCAATCTGATTATTATTTTTTCAAAGGAATATGATATATTCATAGCTTAGTTCTGGCTACTCAGATTTCTATAAGAGTAGAGGCAAGAATGGCTTTTTCCTGCCTAATCACTTGTTAAACAGACAAAAATTCTATTGGGTCCACAATAGTCTGGGACTATTGTAGGATTACTGTTCAGGTTAATAAAGATTAGGTGAGAATGTTGATGTATTAGAATTAAGGATTTAAAATTTTAACATTCTTATACTATTTCAAGAATATTTAGTGTTACTTGATTAAATTTGGGGTTATTTGTATAAAATGTTGAAATTAAACTCATATGTTGTATGTATTACTATGTTTTCACTCATTTTCAAGAGAAGATTCTGTTTATCTTACAAAGATGAATTATTTGAAGATTAGTAATCTAAAAGTTGAAGGTCACAAAATAAAATTAATACAAATAACTAAAAAGAAATTGTTTCAAGTTTTATATCTTCTATGAGTTCCCAAGATGTTTTTCAGCTACTAACTATTTAATGAAGAATTACAGGGAAGAAAATGCAGCATATCTTTTTATAATGATCATTTTATAATGGCATCCTTGGTGAAAGATGAAACATACTGTGATTTCAATAATAAAAATGTTCTTTATGTAGTTTTGTGTGCAATTGCCAAATTAATAATATGTGTAGGCAAGTGTATGAATATGTATTTATTTATATGGACATATATATGTGTTATGTTTTAAATTTTATTTTAATATTATTACGCAAGGGCAATTTTGTATACTCTATTGAAATAAACACTCCCATTAAGTTTATACATTTTCTTATACTGCACTGCTTTTAAATTCTTTTGAAATGATACAGAACGAGAAGTAAAGAAAGTTTAAATTAAATGTTCCTTTGCTAAAAAGCAACATGATCACTAGCACTATCTAACAGAAGTCTTTTATTCACTGATAACACAAAAATTGAATTTGAGTAATACAATCACAAATGAAAACTGTAATGCATGCTATGTGATAAATTGTATTAATGCGAAAGCAACAGAAACGCAGTATCATTAGCAAGGAAAGCTTAATGATATTATTGGCAGAGAAATTGAATTCTTCAAGCATAAGAAAGACATTTTCTTTGAAATCAGTCCGCCAATATCACTATCTTCAAGCACATTCAAGAAAGAATGTGACTAGTATTCTTAATTCTTTTTTATCTATTAGTTTTTATTAGGCACTGTAAATGTATGAAGCTATTTAACATTGAAAAGTTTCTTAAAATATTATTGTAACATCCTTTTGTGCTTGGAAGAAAAAAGAATTTATGCTTGTAAAAATATTTGTGTATGGATAACAAATATTTGACTGGAAAGTGTAAGGACAG